>JBAMJV010011293.1:37500-41878 GCA_037951105.1 Echinarachnius parma
AAAATATATCCTTCCCTAAAACCTGGGGGGGATGATTGTACATGTCATCCCCCCCACCTTGTGAGGTGGGGGGGATGCATCCCCTCATCCCCCCCGTTGTCTACGCCCCTGAGTATTACGTAGGCTTACTCCGTCAAATAGATGCAAACACTCGATTGATCCACGTGTGGTATATGACATACTGTTCTCGTCTACTATTAGTACGTGTATTAGTACTGTCGCGGCGATATTGTGCGGTCAATGAGAGCGCGGCAGAACGAAACCCAGTAGACAAGTGCGCATGCGTGCATTCAACCAATCGCTGCTTGCATTACTAGGGTGGGGGTAGGTGGGGGTGCGTAGACCTGTACTGCAATGCGTCCGTAAGTATATTGTCCGTGCGTACGCGTGCGCATAGTGCCATAAAACGGCCTAAATTGACACTATTACCGTTTTAATGGCATGGGTGATATGATAGCATTTACCGTTTTAGCAGAGAGACCAGGTTGAGTATAGAACAACCACAATATTTTGTTCTTGAATGGAATAAACTAATAAGTTAAATCTACAGTCAACTATAGGTTCTTAGCGTGCATGAGGTGTGACTGTCTCGTACACGGGACCTCCATTTTATCGTCCTATCTGAATCCTTTTCCTGTATAGGAAGCACGGGCCCTTGGCTGAGGTGTTTTGCCCGAATAATTTTCCTTCCCGACTATACACCTGACAAGCAAAAACAACAAAAAAAGTCCCGACATGTATGTTTTTGGTGGCTTATATACTCACCGCTTCGAAAATAACACCATTGTGCCCGAATATGAGACGGTTTTGCTCGAAATTCAGGTGCTTTTTGCCCGAATTAGGACTGTTTTCAACTCCCGGGGGAGGGGGGGGGGGAAGGGGGGGGGGGAGGCTTTGCCCCCCTCCTACGCCTAGCCTGCTCTCTCGCATGGACCCACCTCCAGATTCAAACTATAATTAAGTATCATCGATATAACGATGATGAGTCCCATGAACCTACTCAGTGGCGTACCCAGGATTTGTTCAAGGGGGGAGGGGGGTTATTTCGTTGGCCAAAATTTTCGAGGGGGGGGGGGGGCAGGGGGTATCGGTGAAGATATATCGAGGGGGAGTGTTGGTGAAGAATTTTCAAGGGGGGAGGGGGTGTCGGTGAAGAATTATCGAGGGGGGGGGTTGTCGGTGAAGATTTTTCGAGGGGGGGGGGGGGTTGTCGGTGAAGAATTTTCGAGGGGGGCCCGGTGTCGGTGAAGAATGTTTCGAGGGGGGGGGGGGGGGGGGGGTGTCAGTGAGGATTTTTCGAAGCCGAGTCCAAGATCCGTTAAGAATTTTGAGGCGAGACCAAGACCATACGCACCATAAGTTATTGTGTGTGCTAGTTAAAAGTTGTGTTACTCATATTGTACATTTTAAAAATGTTTTCTTGAGGTGTTATTGTCGCCAAAGTGTTATCTTTGTATTTCTCCCTGGGCCGTTATTGAGAATAAAATTCATTGTCATTGTCATTGTCATTGTCATTGTCATTGTCATTGTCATTGTCATTGTCACCATGCGATTTGGCCGAAATGTCACATTCAGCTAGCTGCACTGAAAATTTGTAGGTCGAGCTGGCGTCTGGTCGACTCGATCAAGCGAATCCGTTGCAATGGCTTCTGTGCTGTGGAGATGCGCTTCTTCGATCAGAAGCCTTGGAGCAGCTCAAGGTAATTAAATTCTCATTTAATAAAAAAATTATTTGAAATATAACACAAATGTATGATGTATGTTTTATTCATGTTTCATTTGATGTTCCATATTGTGGTTTCTACTGTTTTGATGGTGTAAATTGAACAACGAATTAACATTGTCCCACAATTCAAACTTTTGTTGTAGATTGTGTTTGACTGGATTGCAATGCAATTAACTAAGAATTTGTAATAGATAATAATTATTGATATGATGGTCAGAGTTTTATTGGTCTTAAGTTTGTCATGTCTGTTATATTACATACAGCCTTGTTGTTTGAAATACCTTACTCAATCAAACAGACACTTATTTTGACAACATTGAACAACACAATTGAAATAATAGATCAGACATATTTTTAATTCACCAACACCAATGTAATTTGATTGTTGATCTCTGTCAGTCCTTGACTGATTCACATCTACTAAAGAAAATGGTCCAATCAGTTGGACCATTTACACGCAATATACGCTATATACGCTGGAGGTAAGCATACCGCCCATTCGTACACTGTACTGTTCCAACAGTTGAACGCTATGTTTTAGGACGCATCGGTAAGGAAAACGGACGGGAAATAATAAATTTTTCCTACATGAATTGATGATCACATAAACGAAAGTTTTTTGCATTTGCTGGTAAATGGAGGGAGAAATCGGCCGACAAAAAATGTTTTTGTTTTGGATAGTGCAGCAGGCGGAAGAGGTTGATCTCCGCACAACGCTATTGTAATGTGGTCTGATTTACAAACCGTTTTACTTTTCAGGGAAGCTGCTTTGCCAGAACACTGCAAGGACTCTCTGTTCGGGGACAAATAAACGTAAGTGTAATGTTCATTCAGCTGTTTCTCTGACAGATCTAATACTTTTTTTATAAGTTTTATACCATTATTTCTTAATTCAAATAATTAACATTTTTCAAAAGTATATCATAATTAAAACTTAAATCTAGTTTATAAAAATACTTTTAATCAGTGATGTGAAATTATCAGAAAATTATTGTGAAAATAATTTTGAATGTGAGTGCATGTCCTGTTTAACAAATAATTGTAAGATCTACTAAATGTTACAAGGACTCTCAAAGAACTGAAACATACATTCAAAACGGGAACACACATAAGTCCTGTCACTATTGAAGAAGTCCTTCACTAATTTCACACATTGTTGTTGTTTTGTGTTTATTGTATTCTCCATTCACACAAGGCTCCTAGTAGTCTTGTGCAATGTGTAGTAGAAAGTATTAATAGGTACTTAATTGTATCATTCTCTCCAAAAATCCCAGTAGGGTTTGTGTATGGGTGATTCGAGCTCTACTAGCTGAAAAGTCATTTAGAGATGTCGGAATGTATCGTTTACAATTTTAAACATGTTTTGAACAATATTGGTAATTTTTCAGCCACTGTTCCGCCAAGGATTGAACTCTAGAAGGATTGTCTGAAAGAGTTGAGCCATTATGTAGCAGACTGTCCCACTCATCCGGAAGCCCTAAATCTAAATGCTGTGAATTTTACTTGATGAAGTCTTATTAATTCCATGTTTTTACACCATAATTTGTTTCTACAGCCACAGTTCGGCCGAGCAATGAACTCCAGAAGGGCCGTCTGACAGAGTTCGGTCCAGTATGTTGCTGACTGCCTACCCAAGTATGTCCAGGAGGTCCAGGTTACATACGGCAACGAGCTGGAGTTGATGATCCACCCTGATGGCATCATCCCAGTCATCACCTTCCTCAAGGACCACCAGAACGCACAGTTCAAGTCCCTCATCGACATCACTGCCATCGACGTCCCCACCAGGTCCCACAGATTTGAGGTAATACAAGTTATAGAATATGGTAAATTATCATCTCTCTAGTGCTCTGCACTATTACCTGTTCCATAGGATACAATACCAGCTGGCAAACACTGTGTGCATCTCCACTCCCTGGGGAGCATTCTTCCAAGCGGCTCATGGGCATTGATAATAACATTTGCATGAAGGCTTTCAAATTCTACCAGGTCCCTGGGGCCTTGGTAATTGTCTTAGTGAAGGATATATGTGATGGGCATACACTTATATACATATGATATGGGATCCATAAATATTTGCTTTACCAACAGATGATCCATAAGTCATTATAGTTGCTAACCCCGTTTGTAACTCTAACCAGTTGCCCAAAGCATGGACATTAACCCTAAATGGTGAAGAAAACAGATTTGTCTGGGTTTCAATTTCCTTGAAATACAAGAAACATTTTTTTAAACTTTCCATGTGAGTGTTCATTTTATAAACTTTTCTATTCCCCATCATTCTCCTTCTCTCACAGCTTGTGTACAACCTCCTATCTCTGCAATACAATGAGCGCATTCGCATCAAGACCTACACAGATGAACTGACTGCTGTAGACTCACTGGTGCCAGTATACAAAGGGGCCGACTGGTTGGAGAGAGAGGTATGTTTACATAAATTTAAATTATTATTATTTTATTTATTTATTTATTTATTTATTTTTTTTTTTTTTATTTATTTTTTTTTTTTTTATTGGGGGGGGGGGGGGATCTAGTAATGTTTGTGCACAAAATCTGATGAAGAGTTGATGAAATGTGTAATTCCATGATCTTGAATGTCCTCTGCGAGTCTGCGTGATGTGTAGAAAGAGGCAAACCACTAGGCATGAAAGA
>JBAMJV010011294.1:0-21604 GCA_037951105.1 Echinarachnius parma
CCATCTAGCATCCATGTGACATGAAATATTACTTAGTGGACACATGATATAACACTAATGCACATTTTATCAACCATTCAACAATTTGTGCACATGTCAACAAAGTTACTAGATCCCTTTAGAGTTTAGGGATATAGTAACATTGCCCAGATCCTCAAAATCCAATTGGAATACTAGCGGTTCCCTCATACCTTGTTGTATGCACTTAATTGATATGGCCAAACAGCCCCCAAACAGCAGTCAGCTGATGTAGTGATCTGTGTTGTGTGCATGCTCATCCTTGATATCCCCTTCTGATCTTGTAGGTGTACTTGCATCAGTGTCATGTCCTAGGCCTGGAAAGCAATTACAAAGAAAACTAGATTGATCTTTGACTGCAAACAGTCTTTTTTGAACCTGTTAACGCCCAAGACCAGTTTCGGGAAAGTAGCCGAATACATCTATATTGATCAATATTGTTGAATATGTATTGAAATAGGGCTTGTGTGGTAAAATCCGAACCTAAGCATCGTTAAATACAGAAATATCGGACGAAATCCAATATCCGCCTGTGAAATTCATAAATCCACCGCCCGTTCAGACGTGTCAGCGCCGCTAGCGCTGGGAGCGATATCGACAAGCTAGTGACAAGCCCGTATAGCATGACACCTCGTGTAGGCCTACACCTCGTGGTCGTAATACACGTAGTGTATGAGCGATTCCATGTTGGCGATATCTATCAGGCCCTAGATCAATTTATAATTTTGCAAATATATCAATTAGTAGGCAGTTTCTTGGCCAAATTTGGACAATTCTATATTAGTGCAATCATATTATTTCACATTATTGGTAATAAGAGAGCTCTAGCATTTCATTTCTTTGAGAGGGGGGCGTTTCCAAAACTGGCCTTTACCTTTAAAGTTTAAGGTCTGACTCTTGGTGTACTGAATCGCTGAAATACTTCATTCATATGCAGTTTCCCTACTCAACTTGATTGTCTAGTATTGTAGATAATTAATTAAAGACATTTAATCTAAAATTGTTGGGTGCCGACGTGTAGGTCACATAACCAGCAATGGGTTAAGAGCCCCCTCGACCTCACCACTGGACTAGTTGGGGCTAAGTCCATACCGCTTGCCACGTCCTGGCCACCACTTCCGGTAGACCGATACAATGATAATTTTGGGGTAAAAAGTACGCAGCCGATTCTTTTCAAATTCACACACAGTGATCATATAACTATCATTGACAAGTGACGAACATTTCAAAGCAATCCGAAGACGGTAACTCACGATATCGGCGTCGACATCCGACGCGACGAGAAGTAGTTGTACATAACGCTCGATAGCCGGTTTGTGATCGATCACGAGCGATCTTATCATGTGATCGATTGATTACAAAGTCTTCTTTTTATTCGTTTTTTCCATTAAATTTGTAAAAACAATAAAGCTATTGACTTGATCATTTATATTTATATATTTTCTTAGTATTGTTATTATAATAATACTAGTAATTGTATTTATGCCGATTAACTTGTCATTGATATAGATTTCTTCTTTATATTGTTATTTATATTTACTAATTATTATTACCAACACTGCAACAGAACGCAACACAGCACAGTGTTTATGCTTTCGTGAGAGTAATTCTTCATGGTTAAAGGCTAAGGTTCCTGGCTATTTTTATTGGTATAACTGTTAATTATATTTTATTTTCATATTATATGTACTTATTATATAAGGGCATGAAATGAACCATATATTACCTCCTTGGTTTGAGGTGGTATAAATAAATATGAACAGAGAATGGAACTATACCGTCCAGAGGGGAATAGTGGGGGGGGGGGGGGGGGGGGGGGGGGGAGGGCATAACTAATAGTTTCTGGATGGCTAAGGGTAACCAAGGGGGGGGGGGGGGGAAGGAGTGCTGGATAAGGGGATATAAAGGAGTATAATGTTACCTCCTTGGTTTTAGGGATTTAATTAAATATGAACAGAGAATAGGACTAGTGTCGGGAGGGGGGAAGGGGGAGGGCTTACAAATGTTTTATGGATGGCTAGGGGTAGCCAGGGGTAGCCAAGGGGGGCGGGGGGTTGGATAAGGGGATATAAAGCTTTGGGGCACTGCCCATCGCTGTATGGACCCTCTCAGAAGACTGGGGGCTCCGCCCTTATGTTAGGGAGCTCACTCAGAGCATGAATTAAGCCTAGGGGCACCGCACATATAATTGGAGCCCCCTCAGAGCTAGCCTTTAGTCAAGACTCTATATGGCTTGGAGATTCTCTATGCGATCGCGAGCTAGCTAGCTGTGATGAGAGAGCACGGGGTCAGCGAGCGAGACGAACTGGCTCCCATATAGAGCCTTTATGAAGTTAACACACAGTAATTTATTAATGAGATGAAAACATTAACCAATCACATCGCTAGATGCGGGTAACCTCTGCATGACTCGGGGCCTAATACACGATATTGCCGTGGCGTGTTCCATCATGTATCAAGGGGTTTATTTAGTATCAGACATTAATATTATCATAACTATTCTAATGATCAAATATGAGATACATCAGAGTAAAACTGAAGCATAGAAATACCTTTTTTTGTATCCATATCAAATCGCACCTCTTTATTTTAAAAGAAAGAAACATAGTTTGTAATGACGTACCCTATTCATATAATGGATGCGTCCGCATGTATGGTTTAACGTGTACGGCCTACACTAGTATGTTGCGGAGACCCTCTAACAACCAGTAACCGTGTATTGTTCAAGAAAGCGTGTTTGGTTTTACTTGGTTTTACTATGCAGCTTGATTGTGTGTCTAAACGCGGTCTAAACAAAGACTAACACTCTCAAACGGCTGATCTACCATCCCGTGGTAGATGAATATTCGTTATTTAATAGGTTTACATTAGAAATAAACAACAACCAATGTGCAAAGAGAGAAAGACTCTCACGCTTCCCGCTCGATGTGTTCGCTTCGCTCACTCTCCGCTCGCGTAATTGTGCATAGCCTATAGCGTGAGAGTCTTGACGAAAGACTACCTCAGAGCATGTTCAAAGCTAGGGTGCACCGCCCATCACTTTGGGGACCCTCTTAGAAGACTGGGGGCTCCGTCCTTATTTTTTGGAGCCCCCTCTGATCATACCAGAATCTAGGGGGCACCGCTCATCTCTTTTGGGACCCTCTCAGAAGCCTGGGGGCTCCGTCCTTATGTTGGGGAGCCCCTTCCGAGAAAAATAAACCTATTTGGAGCCCCTTCACAGCATGAATAAGGCTAGGGGACATCCCCCATCACTTTTGGGGCCCTCTTAAAAAACTGAGGGCTCTGCCTATGTATTTGGAGACCCCTCTGATCATACCCGAAGCTTGGGGGCACCGCCCATCACTTTATCGACCCTCTCAAAAGACTGGGGGCTCTGTCCTCATGTTGGGGAGCCCCCTCAGAGCATGAATAAAACCTAGGGGCACCGCCCATATATATGGAGCATGAATAAAGACTGGGGGCTCTGCCTATCTATTTGGAGCCCCCTCTGATCATACCCGAAGCTTTGGGGCACCGCCCATCGCTTTATGGACCCTCTAAATAGACTGGGGGCTCGGTCCTTATGTTGGAGAGCCCCTTCCGAGCATGGAAAAAACCTAGGGGCACCGTCCATCTATTTGGAGCCCCTTCACATCATGATTAAAGCTAGGGCGCATCCGCCTGTCTTTTTAGAGGGTCCATAAAGCAATTGGCAGTGCCCCCAAGCTTCGGGTATGATCAGAGGGGTTCCAAATAGATCTAGCAGAGCCCCCAGTTTTCTCAAAGGGCCCCCAAAATGATGGGGGATGCCCCCTAGCATAAATCATGCTCCGAGGGGGCTCCATATATATGGGCGGTGCCCCTACATGTAGGTTTTATTCATGCTCTGAGGGGGGCCCCAGTCTTCAGAAGGGGTCCCAAAAGAGATGAGGGGTGCCCTCAAGCTTCGGGTATACTCGAAGGGGGCTCCAACAAATAAAGACGGAGCCCCCAGTCTTCTAAGAGGTTCATAAAACCCTAGGCTTTATTCATGCTCTGAGCGAGCTCCCTAACATAAGGACGGAGCCCCCAGTCTTCTGAGAGGGTCCATACAGCGATGGGCAGTGCCCCCAAGCTACCCCCCTGGCTAACCCTAGCCATCCATACATCATTGGTATGCCCTCCCCTTCTCCCAGTCCTACACTAGTCTCATTCTCTGGTCATATTTAATTAAAACCCTAAAACCAAGGTAACATATGATATATGGTACTGTATATCCCCTTATAAATCTAGACCTGACCTACCCCCCCCCCCCCCTCCCCTTGGCTACCCCTAGCCATCCATAAAAACATTGCTATGCCCCCCGCCTTCTCCCCTCCCGACACTAGTCCCATTCTCTGTTCATATTTATAATATGTGACATACTCCTTTATATCCCCTTTTCCAGCCCCCCCCCCCCCCCCTTGGCCACCCATAGCCATCCATAAAACACTGTAATGCCCTCCCCCTTCTCCCCTCCCGACATTAGTGCAATTCTCTGTTCATATTTAGTTAAAACCCTAAAACCAAGGAGGTAACATAATACTCATTTATATCCCTTTTCCAGCCCCCCCCCCCCCCCCCTTGGCTACCCCTAGCCATCTAAACCGAACACAAAAAGTAACTTCACCCCTAAGCAATTGCCCATAATTTCATAACCTATAATTGTTTCAAGATGTCATCTTGCCACAATATTGGTACAATGGTCTTGTACAGTATGTGTGAAAATCATAGATCTATATTCATCACTTTATGGCTGAATGAGCACAGATTAAAGAAAAAATGGCCCAATTCAAAGTCACAAGGTATTGCGTGTGCCTGTACATTGTTGTGAATTCGCACATGTGGCGGAATGCATTAATCATGGTTTATCAATTATGAAACAATGCTGATTGATAATCCATTAAATTTGAAATACACCCTAAGCAAGTATGATTATCAGTAATTTGCTACCCTAAGTAAGTAATCAATTTTTTGTAAACCCCCAAGCAAGTTATAACTATTTTTGATACTCTAAGCAAGTAATCAATTTTTTGTACCACCCCTAAGCAAGTTATAACTATTTTTGATACCCTAAGCAAGTAATCAATTTTTTGTAAATACTTTTGATACCCTAAGCAAGTAATACTATTTTGCTTTCCTTGCATGAGGCCCTTGATCAAGCATAATGTAAATACGTTGTTTTTCCAACCTGTATGAGCACGATCCAGGAGCACGATATGGAACAGCGAACAGCGAACGTGTGCGATGTTTTGGACCGGGATTTGGTGGTCAAAACGGTGACTAAAACTTGTTCTAGACTAGTGTTGAATGAACCCTAAGCAAGTAAGCTGAATTTTTGAGACCCTACATGCGTAACTCATCAGCCTAAAAAAGATACCCTTTTTCCTGATTTTTGGTGATTTTGAGACCCTATTAAAGATACTCGAGTAACTTGCCTGATCGTAAAAAAAAAACACCCTTTTTACTCAAATTCTTGGTCATGCATGATACCCCCCTTTCTATGAGGACAGACCCCCCCCCCCCCCCCCCCCACCCGTGTTTTAACCATGAAGAATTACTCTCACGAAAGCATAAACACTGTGCTGTGTTGCGTTCTGTTGCAGTGTTGGTAATAATAATTAGTAAATATAAATAACAATATAAAGAAGAAATCAATATAAATGACAAGTTAGTCGGCATAAATACAATTACTATTATTATTATAATAACAATACTAAGAAAATATATCAATATAAATGATCAAGTCAATAGCTTTATTGTTTTTACAAATTTAATGGAAAAAACGAATAATAAGAAGACTATTTGTAATCGATCGATCACATGTTAAAGGGAGCGTTGAGTATTGGTATTTTCCGAAGTGCCCCCCCCCCCCCCCAAAATTAATTGTAACTGATTTGGTTGATTTCAATTCCATGTGAAAGATCATTAAAAAAAACATGGGAAATAATAATAATTCCCATTCAAATGCTCTCATTGTTGTGAAATTTGCTTTCAAAATTTAATATAAAAGTGATTGACGTCCGGCTATCACTTTTAGAGAATGCTAGCACTTTGCGCTAGCGTTCTAGGTCCTCCTATGCTTACCGCGCATGTACAATGTGTATTGCTAGCGCCGTTCGCATCGGCGGCCATCGCGATCATCT
The DNA here is from genome assembly GCA_037951105.1 of Echinarachnius parma. Taxonomy (NCBI): domain Eukaryota; kingdom Metazoa; phylum Echinodermata; class Echinoidea; order Clypeasteroida; family Echinarachniidae; genus Echinarachnius; species Echinarachnius parma. The sequence continues at coordinate 6,165 of JBAMJV010011294.1, forward strand.
TTCGTTCAAAATCTGTTCGGAGTCGCGCTAACACACGGAGAGAAGTCGAGGAGGCGCATAAATCACTGATTTTTAGCGGAATGGAGGGAAAACCATACATTTAATCCAACCGATAGCTGGATCACATATTGGAGAATGAATCGGTGGTAAGTACCGTATCATATGTATAATTTTAAGCACAATTAGCATGCAAAAACAATATTCAGTTTCAGTCCCGTATTAGGAGGACCTAGAATGCTAGCGCTTCGCGCTAGCATACTCTAGAGTTAATTTGACTCTTGAGTTGTAACGGCTCTTTTTGAATGATAACAGGGGTTTTACTTTGTCGCTTGTAATTGTGTATACTTTTCGAGCATGGTGGAGTTATAACTATTACTATTAGTTTGTACCGTAATGGTGCAGGTTTTGGTTACTAAAGTTAAGTTTGACCAATACTCAACTATCCCTTTAAGATCGCTCGTGATCGATCACAAACCGGCTATCGAGCGTTATGTCCAACTACTTTTCGTCGCGTCAGATGTCGACGCCGATATCGTAGGTTACCATCTTCGGATTGCTTTGCCTTTGAAATGTTCGTCACTTGTCAATGATAGTTATATGGTCACTGTGTGTGATTTTCAAAAGAATCGGCTGCATACTTTTTAAATGATAGGGGGGTGTGCAATTGTATACCTTTGCTTCAGTACTTTACCAATTTTTGTCAAAATTTTGATAAATCTGTCATTTAAATTTTCTAAAGAAACAGCCAGCGTCAGCCGGGGAATGTAAAACTAAAAGAGGTCCTGAAGATTACATATTTATCGGTCTGTCACTTCGGTACCTTGATAATAAAACACTGCTTTTGGAAAGTAATACTTAACAAATTAACGAGCCAATTTGTTGTAACTTTTATGCATTCAAACGTGTTGGTTGGGGATCAGTCTTTAGTCTACAGTTCTTCCACCACGCACACCCAGGAGTTTCGGCGTAGCCGGTTTTCATGTACCGCTATCTGTATCAGTAGCAACATGCAGCAAATCGCTTTTTTTACCGAAATTTCCTCATTATATTGTCAAAAAAGGGTTACTAGGTTAATGTACATTTAATACAGTTTCCGGCTGGCGTGCTATCACATCTCACAATCAATCATCAAAATAACAAAATCGCAAAATAAGAAAAAGAAAACTTACTAATTATCAGCACTGCCGCTGCACTGCACCCGCCGGCCGTGTACGCCTGGCCCGCCCGATCCCTGGCATGCCATGCATGCAATTCGCAATGCCGTATGCGAGTCGATTGATCGACCGCGCGCATAGTATCTGCATGCAACTATGGCATGCATCGAGTATCATAAAACAGGGTATGTAATTGGTCAACCTATTACTAACGGTAGTGTTATGTTATCAGTTGCGTTACTGAAAACTAAAGAGCTTACGCATGTAAATAATCATAATTATGAGTATACGTTAGCTTAATATCATTTTAGTAACGTAACTGTTCAGTAACGCAAACACTACTCTGCAAAATCACTGGATACTAAGTGTACGTTATTGCTTTATTAGTGATTACGTTACTAGTAAAGTTTATGGCGGTCTTGGCTATCCATACAACACTGCCGTTGACGCAACTCGCAAGCCCCATTCGCATTCGTTCGCCTTTCGTTCACAGTCGCGCTAACACACGGAGAGACTGGTCTATGAGGCGCATATATCACTGATTTTTTGCGGAATGGAGGGAAAAATCATAATCTTAATCCACCCGGTAGTTGGATCACATATTGGAGAGTAAATTGCTGGTAAGTACCGTATCATATGTATAGTTTTAAGCACAATTAGCGTGCACACAAATATTTGGTTTCAGTCTTTTATTAGGAGAACATAGAACGCTAGTGCCTCGCACTAGCGGTTCTAAAAAGTGATACCCGGGCGTCAACCACTTTTATATGATATTTTGAAAGCAAATTTCACAACAATTAGAGCATTTGAATGGAAATTATTATTATTTCCCATGTTTTTTTCGATGATCTTTCATATGGAATTGAAATCAACCAAATCCGTTACAATCGATGTTGGGGGGGCACTTTGGAAATTACCAAAACTCAACTTGGCCTTTAATGTCTATTTTTTCAAGTGTTTTATTTACAAATAGGATGGGAGTGAGAGGGAATATTATTGCTGCTTCATGAATTTGTTGGTAAAAGAGCCATTGTAGCCAATGAATGTAGACCCTGTATGTGTACATGTTCTTGCAGGGGTTAGAAACCTGGCTCACAGACAAACTGGTCCAGACCTATCACGGACAAACTACAAAAGGATGTTTGCAAGGAATCACAAAAAGGAGATACGGAGCTGTCTCTCAAAACCATATTCGTGGAACACTGAAGCAAGAATTCAATTGCTTCCAACCACTGTGGGTGCATCTGACTTAGGTCTTTCATATGTACTCCATGTTATTTATTGCGAACACCAGACTGCATACCCACAGTAATGTACTCTGTTGCTTTGTTGGTCTCGCAGATTTTAATCAAATCTATATAGACTTATGACGGCGGCCATATCGAACTTCTAAATGGCCCAACCATTTCAAGTCTGTTAAGTCATGTTGACCCCCAAAATGTGTTTAAAACCACTAAAAAGAACTCTCCAGCCATTTTGAAATTCACGATGGCGGCCAAAATGGGTCTTGCTCATTTGCTTTCAACCATCTTGAAATTCAAGATGGCTGCCATTTGACGCCTTTAAGGTGGATTCAGGTGATTCGTTGGACCCACATAAGTGGGTATAGCCGCTAAAATAATGTTTTAGCTGTTTTAGTTTCTGAGATAAACGAGATATATGGGAAGTGCATAATTGCTTCCAACCATCTATTTGTTACAAGTTGACCACAGACATATAGGCATATAAGTTAAAATGAACTCCCTAATTGTTTCTGAGATGGAATTAAATATAGACTTCCCATGGCGGCCATCTTGAAATTCAAGATGGCTGCCATTTGAAGTCTTGATACTTGATTCAGGTGATTCGTTGGCCCCCATTATATGGGTATAGCCACTGAAAATAATTCACTAGCTGTTTTAGTTGCTGAGATATTGATGAAAACAGGTGCCAGATGGCGGCCATTTTGAAATTCAACATGGCTGCCATTTAAAGTCTTGATATTCGATTCAGGTGATTCGTTGGCCCCCATTATGTGGGTATAGCCACTGAAAATAACTCTCTAGCAGTTTTAGTTGCTGAGATATTGATGAAAACATGTGCCAGATGGCGGCCATTTTGAAATTCAAGATGGCGGCCAAGAATGGGCCGTGCGAAATTGCTTCCATCAAATTTCTTGAAGAGGAAGGTCTAAACTATCTGTGTGCCAAAATTCACGCTTTCTTCCGGAAGTGCACACTTCGTCCCATATATTGACTTAAGAGCCCCCACTACCATGGGAGTTGGAGAAAAGGGTCACTAACTTTAGAGAAGTTGGATTCAGTAAAACCATGGTAACTGTTTAATGGTTTTGTGTGCAGTGGTTTCAATAATCACATTCTGTCGTACAGCACAACTCTTTGAAATGAAACGTGCTGTGGAAAATAATTAAATTTCCATCATTATCACAATTACTATGAATGTGTATTTTACAATAATAAGGTCACGGATTGCTATACAAATGAAGACACACGAATAAGATGCATGTCAGTGTAATATTAGAGGTGTTAGTTTTACATGTTGATGGCTTAATCGTATACAGGGTTCTCTTCTGATACAGCTTAAATATTTTTAGTTAAAGTCCTTCCCGTGCCAAATCTCCGATTCATTAGCCCTAGGCCAAACGTCTACTATAATTATGTAGTGAAAGTTACAGTCAGAAGGGGCTAGTCCTCTGGTAACTCGTGTGTTTAACTTACCCTTCTCCATTATAATACAATGTAGATGCTGAGCGGCTGGCTAGATCGAGTGCAGAAGGTACCATTTTTAAGGTCTTTAGTTTGACCCGGTCAGGGTTCGAACCCGGGACCTCCCGTGCATGAGGCGGACATTCTAACCGCTAAGCTTAATATGACGCTTAAAGGGATCTAGTAACTTTGTTGGCACAAGTGCAAAAAAGTGATGGGCGATTAATACAATGTGTATTGGAGTGATCTGATATGTCCACAAAGTAATCTGTGAAAATTTCACGTTAATTGGATGTTTTTTTGATAAGATATTAGAAAAAATGCAAAGTGATATTCACTTACTCATCGCAATTACGTTGTACACGGCATGAAATTATCCCGTAGACAATTTCATATCTGAACACTTCATTCGTAAATGTCTTTTGAACGAAATGGAAATTTGAAAAACCGAAACCTGTCCTGTGCTGTTATTGTTAATATGAATATGATAAGGTATGACAGAAGTTCCATGTAAGTTTTGAGGATTTAGACAATGTTACTGAGTCCCTTTAAACAAAATGATTGATATAGTAATTGACCTGCACATGATGATTTTGTGCACAGAAGTTTCAAGAATAATTACGTTATAGTTATGATCATGTTATATCATCCAGCACATGTACACATCTTTGAAATGAAACGTGCTGTGCATAATGTGTTTCGCAATTATGATTATTAAAACAATTCCTGGTTTGGGTTTAATTGGAGTCGGAAATGGATTTGATTGCTATAATTATGATTAATGGTGATGGCACATGTATTTTTAAAATATTAGAGAAGTAATTGACTGCAATAACATTGTAATGGCTTCGTGTACAGAGGTTTTAAGCGAGAAACACAACTTTTATCCAACAGCACACGTCTTTCAAATGAACGTGCTGTGAAAGGCATTTTCTTCTTTATTTCACAATCATATTTTACGAATGTATGGTTTTTATCGAGTTAGAAATGTCGAAAATAATTGCCGCAATTTAGCTGTAATTCTATTGAGAATTTGGCATTTATATTATTCTAATGGCTTCGAGCACAAATAAATGTTTTACAAAAAAACGTTTTTGGTCACAGGTCTAATGCTCACCACAATGGTGTCGGACAGTGCACTAAATCTTTTAATGAAGTGTGCTGTGCAAAATACATTTCAATCATTTTATTCATCCAGGTCTGGTCATAATTATCGCAATTACTACCGGAAATAAGAAATATATATTAATGTCGCTACAGAAGGACACATGTCAGGGGGGTATGTACTGTGGTTGTGTATATATATACGATGTAAGTTGCCCTCATAAACATTTCACTGGCTTCGCGTACGAAGATTTTCAACAATTAGGAACCAACTTTTGTTGTGTAAAATAATCTTGTGCATGGTTGTGTCGCCACTCTAGGCTCCTAAAGTAAAGATTACTGACCTTATATAACCGTTATACTTTTGAGTTTGCGCACTGGCAGATCATCTGGGCGAGAGCTAGACCGTGGCGCAGAACCAGCCCTAGTTCCCCTGATCTCTAGACATGCATGGATAAACCCACATGTTAAACTAGCAAGGACGGTGTGAGTGCTCATCTATACGCTCTATTAAATGTTATGTCATTCTAGCATGTGGACATCGATGGGTTTAGAGCCAATGATTCCAATTGCCTCTGCGATTAGGTTGGGCCAGTTTTGACTCATAAGCCCCTCCGCCCAGTTCGGAGCTATTACGTAACAGTGTCCCCTATACATTGATCGGGCTGTGCAACTACCCGTATCGGAGTCAGGCAGACGTGCACGTGAGCAGGGAGAGCTCCCTACATAACAAACGAAAAATCAGGAGTGTACGAACAATTGACCCCATCGTACATGCTGCTGAACGCCCGCCTGTACTCGCAGTCGCAGGTACATTATTTACAACTGGGCAATAATGTAAGCATGTATTGGTGAGCTTGTTATCGTGTGGAGATAACGTGTGGAATTATCTTTATTACTTAGTAGCTTGTGATGTGGTTGATAATCATCGTGTACCACCACTAGTATAATTGTCTATCTTTCCTCCAATTGCATACACCACCACACCACGTCTCGCGAGCGTTTGGAATATAACCAGAGAAATAATAGCATCAGCTGTAGTAGTATTGTAGTAGCTAGCGGACGATTTTGAGGATGGAGAATCATGAGATGCAGCCACCGGCCCCGCAGGAGGAGGAGGGGGTGAGTGATGATGCCCCGATGGAGGAGCTGGAGTTGAATGGAAATGATTCAGCAGCGTCTCCGGGCAATGGACATACGGGCCAGCCTGCCGTGATCGATGTCAACCTCAACAGCACAACGAAACAGGTGAGGGTTAGCAACCAAAAATAATTTAGCCCACTAAAACCTAAATCAGTTAACCCAGCTGAGATGTTGAGTTATGTTTTAATAAAACATATGCCATTATTTATGTGGCAATGATGTATAATTTATGCATAATTTATGATAAACAATTGGAGGTAGATATTATGAAATATATATGATGGACACTGGGCAGCTGGTCTTTCAACCGTCCTTTCCCATACTCCTGATACTTGATAAATATAATTGATCATCAGTAGCGTATACAGGGTGGTTGGACTGATTTGGGGGTCACGCGAATTTATAGCGGGGGTGGGGGGGGGGGGGCATTTCATTATTTCCACATAATTATTCCCCTTGTGTTTTACTGTATTTTGTCACATTATGGGAGTGGGGGGGGGGGGGGGGGTACGTGCCCTCTGTGTCCCATGCAGCTACGCCACAGTTGATTGTAGATGTAATAATTGTATTACATCCAGATCCAGCCTAAATATTCATTTTGAATTAACGCCAACAACATTGCAAAACAAATACAGATCCAGATCCAGCATCATTATATATCATTAAGCTACTGAAGAACGAATTTTATGTAAGACGGCAATTATAGTTATGCAATTTATTATGGTTATTGATATAACCAGGGATACACTGCCTCGCCATAGTCCCAGAGGTGGGATATGGGAGTGCATCCCTGCTGATATAACTTAGATTGAAGGAAAATATGTGGTAGAAAGAGCAAGATAAACGATTGTCATAAGGTTAAACTTAAAGGTTGGGTAAAATAAACGATTGTCATAAGGTTGGCGAATAATTGTTGTTCATGGCAGTACTGATGCAGAATGATGTTTACCTAGTAAAAAAAAACATGAACATTCATGTCACTCAGATCACCTATTGATCATGTATACTTCAATGGAAAATCGTTCCGGAACGCTATTCATTCAATCATAAATATAATATATCCATGGGAGACATTTCCAAAACCATAACCCATCTTATAACTGTTCTGTGACTGTTACCAAAAGCAACGCAACTAGGTGCAGGAAATGCGAAGGACTGTTCCAAGTGAGTTTGGCTGAAATTGAACCTGGCGAACTATTCATAATGCATGCTAAACATGGTTGGCAAGATAAACACCTTGACTTACATTGCATAAAATGTGTGAATATTTCATAATATAAAAATTACCACGTACACAATACTGCGAACAAAATATCGCATCGCGAGACGCGGAACAGGTCTGCAGGCATGAAATAAAAGTGAAATTACGATATAAAACGCAGGTTTGTTTTTTAAATCAAATGCAACTTCTCTTACAATGGGCAGTTGCGACGTTGTGATTGATCGCGAGTCGCCACTCGAAGTTGTATACATGTAATCGATAACGATCCCTACATTCACTAGTCTAGAGTAACTGCGGTTACTCTGATTTACTACAACATCACATTGTAATGATCATGATTATGTAACAGTCCAGGGTAGGAAATATACGGGGGCTGAGGGCGATTTTGTCCCCTAATTTTCAAAATGCCCCCCTAAATTCAATAGGTAGCCCCTAAAATTACCATAGCCTCATAGGGTGTTACATGTATTTTGTGATATCCATCACATTGAAAAAGTAGCCCCGTAAAACTACAAATTAATTCCTGCATTGTGTAACACTTTGTGAAACGCACAAACGACACGCATGGCCTTTGTTGACTAATGAACCGCATGATGGCCTTTTAAAATTCGTTATACAACTGCAGAAAGGGGGATTCAGGCATAACATGTACATAATTGCATATCGCCTTGTGGAGCCTGTAAAATAATGTTTCGTACAACATACAAATGTCATGTGATTGGGAACAGTATAGTGATGTAACATGGTCTGACTGGGGCATGCACATGCACCTCTTTGGTTTATGTGGCACCTCCGATCCGCAGAACTACTCCACTCCTTCCACTCCTTTCATGTCGTGCAGTTGTGTATTCCGTGGTCGGACTGATAAAGGGGGGGGGGGGCACACATTATGTATTTCTTTATTTTGTTTAAAAAAAAATTGTCCCGCTATGTTTCTTATTGTTCTTTGAAACTTGAAAGTCGCCACGCCAATAATGTTGTATTTTGTTTTCCGATTTACCATAAACGAAGGCATATAGTCATATTCGTTATGCACCCAATGAATCCTCACCATCCATATTGCGCTTTCAATCTTTTGTGTTTAGTAGTACATTGTAATCACTATCTGATTATGGTAGCATTATCATGGTAAAGAGAGTCAAGTATTGGAGACACCGACCTCTTTAATTGTGAATTTAAAAATAGTATTAAAGGGCAATGAAACCCAAGCAAAATGTTGCTTTCATAGTCTTGAAGAGATTAAGAAGAATAATCTCTGAAAGTTAGAGCATAATCGGGTAAGAAACAAGGAAACTATGGCTCTTTGAAGATGTCCATTTATTCCTATGGGGAACTCAAATTGGCAACGCACTCTGATAAGTGTGTGGACAACTCCCCATATGTTTTGTACACAAATGTTCCCATTTTTACAGTTTTCTTCATAGTCACATTTTTCCATTCCCCCAACTCATGATATGTTATGTATAGAAGCATTCTACAAAACATATGTTGAACTCGAACGAAGGGTAAACATAAATATTGAGAAAATTTAACAAAACTGAAATTTTGTGTACAAAATGTATGGGGAGTTGTCCACAACTTTGCCACAGTGCGTTGCCAATTTGAGTCACTCAAAGAAATACATGGCTCTTTTCAAAGAGCCATAGTTTTCTTATTTCTTGACCGATTGTGCTCAAATTTTCAGAGACTATTCATTATATTTAGTGTCTTATAGTGCATACAACAATTCGTCTGGATTTCATTGTCCTTTAAAGAGGGAATGCGCATCTGCTTAATTAAAGGGGAAGTTTAGTTTTGGTAGAGAGGGCGCTGCACATCACAATTTTTGTGTGAGGTAATGAAAAACTGAATGTCGAATTTGAGAGAACATGCAATTTTAATGGCAGAATAAACTTTATTTGGTCAAAATCGACCCAGAAACGGCTGAAATATCAATAAATATATCTGATCTTATCATTATTTGGGGCCCAAATAATTAGATGATTTTTAGAAAAAAAATTTAAAATGCTTGCACTTTTTCAAAAATTTTCAAAAGCGTTTTTTAAATAGTTGTTGATGATCTCGCTATTTAATCATTATATCAATAAAACATCACATGCATAATTTTGTATGAAAAATGGTTGAAACCAATGCCTTTTAAAAAGCGCCCTCTTGTGTTTGAATGGCTCTTTTTGAATGATAACAGGCTTTTTACTTAGTCGTTTGTAATTTTGTGTACCTTTCGAGCATGGTGGAGTTATAACTATTAGTTTATAATGTTACTGTGCAGGTTTTAGCTACTTAAGTTCAGCCTTACCAAAACTAAACTACCCCTTTAATACTATATAGAAACAGATTCTCGCGTGTAGCTTATCAGGTTCACCCTGCATTGTCACGACTTACGTGCCTTTGTTTCTCCGCCTATCTGATTAAACTAAGCGTATTGACTTATTAGTAAGTCATTAATAACTAAAGTGACTCGGCCTGACTCTTGACACTAATATTATACGAGTCTCAAGACTGTCAAGTGAAGAGATAGGTGATGTAGTTAAAGGGCATCAAGCGTGGGGATGCTACATAGCGGGTCGCCATTTTGAACTGGGTTAGTTTGCGCGCACCGCATGACACTGAGCAGGGGGGTGTCACTGCTGCCAGAGTGCAGCGATTTTTGCTCACCGGAAGAGCCCACAACTGGTTGCATTATGGGCTACTTGGGAACTACAGTTAACCAATCACAGAGTAGTTCAAACGCGTCGTCACGGGATCGAGGTCAATAAAACAAGTTCATATGCATACGTCACAATGGCTCCCATTGTTCTCATAAGCGTGATGAAATCTAGGACAGTGCGCAGGAAAATAGGCGCGATAGTCTACGCACTGCATAGGCATGATCATAGAAAAGGTATAGGGAAATTAAATTTGACAAGACCGAGTTTATCATCTCAATGATCTTCACATTTTCGAAAGTTTATATTTTTGATCGATTTTAAATTTGCAATTAACTTACTTCCTGTTTGTTTTATGTTACATGTTAGTTTTCTTATATTTTGTGATATATTGTTTTGAATATGTGTATATATATCTGTATATATTTGTTATATTGTGCTAAATGTGATTTTCTTCAATACCCTACGACAGGGTGACATGAGAAATAAAACATTGAACATTGAACATTGAACATTGAACATTGAACATAGAAGTATGAATAAACAAACCAACCCGTTTATAACTAGAAGGCTCACTTAACGCGCGCAAGTCACGTGTCCCATAGACTTTGTACATGGGCAACATGGCGGAGTGAACCGATTTTTGAAGCTCCCGTAGCCCACTTCTCTACGTCATCGCGTAGTGACCTAGAAATACTTGACCAATCATCATGCTATGCAGTGCGTAGACTATCGCGCCTATTTTCCTGCGCACTGTCCTAGATTTCATCACGCTTATGAGAACAATGGGAGCCATTGTGACGTATGCATATGAACTTGTTTTATTGACCTCGATCCCGTGACGACGCGTTTGAACTACTCTGTGATTGGTTAACTGTAGTTCCCAAGTAGCCCATAATGCAACCAGTTGTGGGCTCTTCCGGTGAGCAAAAATCGCTGCACTCTGGCAGCAGTGACACCCCCCTGGGCATGATGATTGGTCCAGTATTTCTAGGTCACTACGCGATGACGTAGAGAAGTGGGCTACGGGAGCTTCAAAAATCGGTTCACTCCACCATGTTGCCCATGTATAAAGTCTATGGGACACGTGACTTGCGCGCGTTAAGTGAGCCTTCTAGTTATAAACGGGTTGGTTTGTTTATTCATACTTCTATGACGTGCATTACGCACCGTGCGCAACGCGTATGCAAGATGGCGCCGCGCATCTCATTTGACGAATCTGAACTACCTTTAACAGGTTAAAGGGATCTAGGTGATATTACCCACATCCACACATCTTACTTCAGTTGGAACTCTATAGTGGTTCTCTCAAACCTAATTCTTGTATTCGTATGACCGATAGAAGCATAGAGTCCGTTTCGGTTTTTCGAATTTTCCCTTTCGTTAAAAAAATATTTACAATTGAAGTATTCGGAAAGTGGACATTTATAATAACTGTGTATAAAGTAAGTGCAGTGAGTTGGCAATTAATACTTGTCATGTTCGCTCATTATTTGACCTAGCCCTGTAGTAAGTCGGTTATCTTGAAAACCGGTTAACCGACGGCAAAAAACCGGTTAACCGAACGATTTTTTTTGTCTTGATTTTTTATTATTATTAATTTTATTTTATTTTATTTATTTTATTTTTTTTTCTCGGATATATCCGATATCTGGAATCAGCAGGGCAGTGCCAAGTTAGTCTACAAACTGCTATCAAGATGAAAGCTTTTGGATATCTCATCACAAATGATTGTTCTAAATTTTGCTCTACCAGTCTAAATCTATTCATTAATCATCTTACCATTTGTTTATTTGTTTTGTTTATTTGTGATACATGTAAAATACCTTTACTTTAGCAATAGATAAGCAGGGCTCAACGTGCCGTTGTCTGATCGAATCTATAGAATGGGGATAAGAACAAGAGAAAAAAAACAAAAAAACCGATATATACATACTTTATTTATTTTTTTTTTTTTTTTTTTCGGTTAACCGAAACCGTGAAAATGAAAACGTTTTTTGCCGTTGCCGGTCGGTTAACCGTCGTGTAACCGTTTCACTACAGGCTTAATTTGACCATAATATCCATTTAGTGTGAAATTCTCGTACAATACTCAGTGGATATACAGTATATAGCTTTGCAGTATAGCTTTGTAGCTGCTTCAAGGGATTACCTCATCAAGTAAGTATCAAGTATCACAGCAATACGTTATCAACCATTCATCACGTTTTGCACATGTCAACAAAGGTAAAGAGCCTTTTAACCTTTAGACTGCCAAATTAAATGGAAGGGGGGTTTCAAAGGAATTCTATTGAAAGGCACGCCTCTGGAACTCCCTCCCTCTTGTGCTTCGCAAAATTGACAAACTTGAAGGTTTCAAAGCAGGCCTAAAAACATTTCTTTTCAAGCAATATGAGCAGTAAATTTAGTTTTTGGAGGGAGCGGCGCCTTTGAATATTTGAACAGATAAATGGCGTCATACAAGTGCTGTGGATCATCATCATCATCATCATCATAAGGGGGCATACATCCAAATGATCCAATAGAGCCACTTATGTAAGGGAGTGTAAATACATTAATAGAGCCACTTATGTATACAATATGCCACCGCACAATACAATGGACATAGTCAAGTATCTACATTGTGCGTGCATGGCATTGAAGTTTTTTTTTCCCAAAGTAATATTTGTGATAATTATGAAATCGTTGGAAGATTTTTCCGAATGATATGTTAAAGTTCCATGGATGAGCACTGTTTACCTAGTGGGAAAAAAAAAGTTCAATGGTTTTGACTACAATCGAAAAGCGTTCTGGGACGCTCAATAATTGAGTATTATTATAAGTATTGAGTATTATTATAAGTATACTGGAAAACCTGTTTCATGCACTCTACCATATTGACAATCATTCATCACATTTTGCACATGTCAATAAAGTTACAAGAGCCTTTAAAAGTGTTTCATTAAAGTTCTTTCCAAAAGTAATATTTGTGATATGAAATTGTTGGAAGATGTGAAAGCTCAAAGTTACAGAATGTGACGTTACGGAATCACTTTTAATGAGGGGTAGGGGGGGGGGGGGGGTTAGTAGAGGATGGGAAGGTTCAAATTACGCACTGTTCTACTTAATTAGCCCGGTACTGAGCTTGCATCTATAGGCCACCAAAGTGTCATTCATGCCAAATCCTATACTTGAACGGTTGGGCAACTTACTTATGCACATCGTTCATTGTTTGACCTTGTTTTAAGTCATCCATAATGTCTAAGTGTCACCCAAACTTTGAGCTAAGCTTGCCAGACAACGCCCTGAGCAAATACTGGGAAAAGTGGTGTTTAAATTTATACTCTTGGCTATGAAATATGATTGTTTTAGACATGAACAAAGCAACATTAGGTCACTCACGATGCACTGCAAATTAGTTGTGGAAAGTTGTGTACTACATGAGCCATACATGTGTAAATCTGTGTACCACACAACTTGACAAAACTAATTTGCAATGATAGCCTTAAATTGATATCTGATTTATTGTATATTTATCGTATTTTTTTTACCATTTCCCTTTTGTCCGTATCCAAAATCTCTGCGGTTAACCGAAAGAGGGGCGCAGCCGCAATCCTAATAATTTACTTTACAAACCCGGGCGAACAGGAATTGGGGAGATCTCACAGCGATCGCAGCTGGAGATACAAACAAATAGACTTCACACTAAAAACAAATTTCAAAGTAGCACTTACTCACACACATATATAATAAAGAAGATATTCAGCCTGATTATAATTGCACATATACGATGTCCATTTGGAGGAAATAAAACGGAATCGCACAAGACTCTCTTGACCATATACATGTTGACTCATGTAGCTACTTTGCTGAGTGTGCTTGGCTGACTGCGTTGAGGGCGGCATGTTCGTGGTCTAGGAGCATAATGATTGAGTACGTGTATGTATGACCGTGGACCCTGACGATCCTATAGCTGCAACACAAACCTCTTTGAAATTGATTGTATTTATCAGTGGCGTAGCCGTGTGTGGGGGCGTTTGACCCCTTGTGGGGGAATGTGTCCATAGCCTGTGCCCCAATAATTTGGAGGAAAAAAATAAGGGGAACATTTAACAAAAAAGAAGAAATAAATAAGGTGTTGCACCCAATAATTTGCGTGCCCCCCCCCGCCCCCCCCCCAATCTGTCTGACAACGCTACGCCACTGATTTAGGCTATCGTAAAGGGATAGTATGGTATGGTTCTGGTCAAACTGAATTTAAGTAACAAAAAACCTGCACCATAACTAATAGTTATTACTCCACCGTGCTCGAAAGGTATGCAAAATTACAAACGACTAAGTAAAAAGCCTGTTATCAATTAAAAAGAGCCGTTAAAACACAAGAGGACGCTCTTTGAAAACGCATTGGTTTCAACCACTTTTTTATAATAAAAAAAAGTGTGCTTGTGATGTTTTGTTAAAATAATGAGTAAATAAAGAGATCATCAACAACTATTTAAAAACCAGTTTTGTAAATTTGTGAAAAAGTGTAATCATGTTTATATATTTTAGGATCTCACATTTATTCCGATCGGATATATTTATTGATATTTCAGCTGTTTCCTAACCGATTTTGATCAAATAAAGTTCATTGTGGCATTAAAATTGTATGCTCTTTCAAATTTGACACTCATTTTTCATTACCTCAAAAAGAAAATATTTCTTGAAGCGCCTCTACACCAAAACCCCTTTAAAGGCGTAACGGTAGACTGGAAGCATTTTACAGCGGTGCGAAAATGATATTAATTATATCGCTTTACTATGTTCTTATAACTAAGTATCAGTGTCGTCATGATAGGACCAGCCCGGGCTATATACCTACTGCCTATAATTAAAGTCGGCTCGACCCACTTCCTTGACTAAAGGCTACCACAACTGAACCATGGAATTGTGCAGCGTTGCGAAATGATATATTTCACTGTGTCCTTCCCACCTCTCTGGCATTGTCTGGTTGATCCTTGCTCCGTTTCGATAAGACAGTATAGCGGCATAGCCATACCAATACCAGTCAGGGGGCGACCGTGGGGTGGGGAAGAGGGGGGGGGGGGGGGGGCTGGAGGGGGTTGCCAAAGATAAGGGGCATATCACCTGGACCTGAATGAGGTTGCCGCAGCGCAGGTGACACGAGTGTGTGTGTATGTGTATGCACGGGCGTAGACATGACATTGATACCCATTCAAGTGGGGGGGAGGGGGGGGGGGGGGGGTGAGCTATTCATTCATCGGATTACATCCCCCCCAGTTGAATAGGTATTACGTAACTCGCTACGCCCGTGTGTGTATGTGTGTGTGTGGGGGGGGGGGGGGGGGGGGGGGGAGGCTTCCTACAGGTATCCCCCTATAGAGGTATGTCGCTGTGAAGTATGTATTATGCCATTGTCATTTAATCACGTCAGGGCCTGTTGACCCCATTATACGAACGATGTGGTGCTGAACGCGTTTGTGAACTT
>JBAMJV010011295.1:0-39572 GCA_037951105.1 Echinarachnius parma
GATCCAAATTCAGGTCATTGGCAAGCCAATGTCTCGGCCCTTTGTACTCAATTAATTCATGGGGAGGGAGTTACGAACAATGCAAGCCGCCTGTACTTCAGCTGGATCACAAAGGAGTGATTCAAGTATTAGTTAGAACATATATATATAAGCGAAAGGTGAACTAATACATACAGCTTTGGTTTCTTCCAATATTTAAATAATGCAAAGAATAATCATAAATGATTGAGAAGGAAGAATAATAGGCGTAGCTTAATAAGCATTGTTCCTCCCTTTAATCCTCCAAATGAAAAAAGGCACTGGTCGGAAAAATTGGTCTCCGCCAGGACTCGAACCCGGGTCTTCAGCTTGGAACGCTGACGCCTTAACCACTAGGCCACGGGGACCGTGTGATTGAAGACAGATCCAAATTCAGGTCATTGGCAAGCCAATCTCTCGGCCCTTTGTACTCAATTAATTCATGGGGAGGGAGTTACGAACAATGCAAGCCGCCTGTACTTCAGCTGGATCACAAAGGAGTGATTCAAGTATTAGTTAGAACATATATATATAAGCGAAAGGTGAACTAATACATACAGCTTTGGTTTCTTCCGATATTTAAATAATGCAAAGAATAATCATAAATGATTGAGAAGGAAGAATAATAGGCGTAGCTTAATAAGCATTGTTCCTCCCTTTAATCCTCCAAATGAAAAAAGGCACTGGTCGAAAAATTGGTCTCCGCCAGGACTCGAACCCGGGTCTCCAGCTTGGAACGCTGACGCCTTAACCACTAGGCCACGGGGACCGTGTGATTGAAGACAGATCCAAATTCAGGTCATTGGCAAGCCAATCTCTCGGCCCTTTGTACTCAATTAATTCATGGGGAGGGAGTTACGAACAATGCAAGCCGCCTGTACTTCAGCTGGATCACAAAGGAGTGATTCAAGTATTAGTTAGAACATATATATATAAGCGAAAGGTGAACTAATACATACAGCTTTGGTTTCTTCCGATATTTAAATAATGCAAAGAATAATCATAAATGATTGAGAAGGAAGAATAATAGGCGTAGCTTAATAAGCATTGTTCCTCCCTTTAATCCTCCAAATGAAAAAAGGCACTGGTCGAAAAATTGGTCTCCGCCAGGACTCGAACCCGGGTCTCCAGCTTGGAACGCTGACGCCTTAACCACTAGGCCACGGGGACCGTGTGATTGAAGACAGATCCAAATTCAGGTCATTGGCAAGCCAATCTCTCGGCCCTTTGTACTCAATTAATTCATGGGGAGGGAGTTACGAACAATGCAAGCCGCCTGTACTTCAGCTGGATCACAAAGGAGTGATTCAAGTATTAGTTAGAACATATATATATAAGCGAAAGGTGAACTAATACATACAGCTTTGGTTTCTTCCGATATTTAAATAATGCAAAGAATAATCATAAATGATTGAGAAGGAAGACATAATAGGCGTAGCTTAATAAGCATTGTTCCTCCCTTTAATCCTCCAAATGAAAAAAAGGCACTGGTCGAAAAATTGGTCTCCGCCAGGACTCGAACCCGGGTCTCCAGCTTGGAACGCTGACGCCTTAACCACTAGGCCACGGGGACCGTGTGATTGAAGACAGATCCAAATTCAGGTCATTGGCAAGCCAATCTCTCGGCCCTTTGTACTCAATTAATTCATGGGGAGGGAGTTACGAACAATGCAAGCCGCCTGTACTTCAGCTGGATCACAAAGGAGTGATTCAAGTATTAGTTAGAACATATATATATAAGCGAAAGGTGAACTAATACATACAGCTTTGGTTTCTTCCGATATTTAAATAATGCAAAGAATAATCATAAATGATTGAGAAGGAAGAATAATAGGCGTAGCTTAATAAGCATTGTTCCTCCCTTTAATCCTCCAAATGAAAAAAGGCACTGGTCGAAAAATTGGTCTCCGCCAGGACTCGAACCCGGGTCTCCAGCTTGGAACGCTGACGCCTTAACCACTAGGCCACGGGGACCGTGTGATTGAAGACAGATCCAAATTCAGGTCATTGGCAAGCCAATCTCTCGGCCCTTTGTACTCAATTAATTCATGGGGAGGGAGTTACGAACAATGCAAGCCGCCTGTACTTCAGCTGGATCACAAAGGAGTGATTCAAGTATTAGTTAGAACATATATATATAAGCGAAAGGTGAACTAATACATACAGCTTTGGTTTCTTCCGATATTTAAATAATGCAAAGAATAATCATAAATGATTGAGAAGGAAGAATAATAGGCGTAGCTTAATAAGCATTGTTCCTCCCTTTAATCCTCCAAATGAAAAAAGGCACTGGTCGAAAAATTGGTCTCCGCCAGGACTCGAACCCGGGTCTCCAGCTTGGAACGCTGACGCCTTAACCACTAGGCCACGGGGACCGTGTGATTGAAGACAGATCCAAATTCAGGTCATTGGCAAGCCAATCTCTCGGCCCTTTGTACTCAATTAATTCATGGGGAGGGAGTTACGAACAATGCAAGCCGCCTGTACTTCAGCTGGATCACAAAGGAGTGATTCAAGTATTAGTTAGAACATATATATATATAAGCGAAAGGTGAACTAATACATACAGCTTTGGTTTCTTCCGATATTTAAATAATGCAAAGAATAATCATAAATGATTGAGAAGGAAGAATAATAGGCGTAGCTTAATAAGCATTGTTCCTCCCTTTAATCCTCCAAATGAAAAAAGGCACTGGTCGAAAAATTGGTCTCCGCCAGGACTCGAACCCGGGTCTCCAGCTTGGAACGCTGACGCCTTAACCACTAGGCCACGGGGACCGTGTGATTGAAGACAGATCCAAATTCAGGTCATTGGCAAGCCAATCTCTCGGCCCTTTGTACTCAATTAATTCATGGGGAGGGAGTTACGAACAATGCAAGCCGCCTGTACTTCAGCTGGATCACAAAGGAGTGATTCAAGTATTAGTTAGAACATATATATATAAGCGAAAGGTGAACTAATACATACAGCTTTGGTTTCTTCCGATATTTAAATAATGCAAAGAATAATCATAAATGATTGAGAAGGAAGAATAATAGGCGTAGCTTAATAAGCATTGTTCCTCCCTTTAATCCTCCAAATGAAAAAAGGCACTGGTCGAAAAATTGGTCTCCGCCAGGACTCGAACCCGGGTCTCCAGCTTGGAACGCTGACGCCTTAACCACTAGGCCACGGGGACCGTGTGATTGAAGACAGATCCAAATTCAGGTCATTGGCAAGCCAATCTCTCGGCCCTTTGTACTCAATTAATTCATGGGGAGGGAGTTACGAACAATGCAAGCCGCCTGTACTTCAGCTGGATCACAAAGGAGTGATTCAAGTATTAGTTAGAACATATATATATAAGCGAAAGGTGAACTAATACATACAGCTTTGGTTTCTTCCGATATTTAAATAATGCAAAGAATAATCATAAATGATTGAGAAGGAAGAATAATAGGCGTAGCTTAATAAGCATTGTTCCTCCCTTTAATCCTCCAAATGAAAAAAGGCACTGGTCGAAAAATTGGTCTCCGCCAGGACTCGAACCCGGGTCTCCAGCTTGGAACGCTGACGCCTTAACCACTAGGCCACGGGGACCGTGTGATTGAAGACAGATCCAAATTCAGGTCATTGGCAAGCCAATCTCTCGGCCCTTTGTACTCAATTAATTCATGGGGAGGGAGTTACGAACAATGCAAGCCGCCTGTACTTCAGCTGGATCACAAAGGAGTGATTCAAGTATTAGTTAGAACATATATATATAAGCGAAAGGTGAACTAATACATACAGCTTTGGTTTCTTCCGATATTTAAATAATGCAAAGAATAATCATAAATGATTGAGAAGGAAGAATAATAGGCGTAGCTTAATAAGCATTGTTCCTCCCTTTAATCCTCCAAATGAAAAAAGGCACTGGTCGAAAAATTGGTCTCCGCCAGGACTCGAACCCGGGTCTCCAGCTTGGAACGCTGACGCCTTAACCACTAGGCCACGGGGACCGTGTGATTGAAGACAGATCCAAATTCAGGTCATTGGCAAGCCAATCTCTCGGCCCTTTGTACTCAATTAATTCATGGGGAGGGAGTTACGAACAATGCAAGCCGCCTGTACTTCAGCTGGATCACAAAGGAGTGATTCAAGTATTAGTTAGAACATATATATATAAGCGAAAGGTGAACTAATACATACAGCTTTGGTTTCTTCCGATATTTAAATAATGCAAAGAATAATCATAAATGATTGAGAAGGAAGAATAATAGGCGTAGCTTAATAAGCATTGTTCCTCCCTTTAATCCTCCAAATGAAAAAAGGCACTGGTCGAAAAATTGGTCTCCGCCAGGACTCGAACCCGGGTCTCCAGCTTGGAACGCTGACGCCTTAACCACTAGGCCACGGGGACCGTGTGATTGAAGACAGATCCAAATTCAGGTCATTGGCAAGCCAATCTCTCGGCCCTTTGTACTCAATTAATTCATGGGGAGGGAGTTACGAACAATGCAAGCCGCCTGTACTTCAGCTGGATCACAAAGGAGTGATTCAAGTATTAGTTAGAACATATATATATAAGCGAAAGGTGAACTAATACATACAGCTTTGGTTTCTTCCGATATTTAAATAATGCAAAGAATAATCATAAATGATTGAGAAGGAAGAATAATAGGCGTAGCTTAATAAGCATTGTTCCTCCCTTTAATCCTCCAAATGAAAAAAGGCACTGGTCGAAAAATTGGTCTCCGCCAGGACTCGAACCCGGGTCTCCAGCTTGGAACGCTGACGCCTTAACCACTAGGCCACGGGGACCGTGTGATTGAAGACAGATCCAAATTCAGGTCATTGGCAAGCCAATCTCTCGGCCCTTTGTACTCAATTAATTCATGGGGAGGGAGTTACGAACAATGCAAGCCGCCTGTACTTCAGCTGGATCACAAAGGAGTGATTCAAGTATTAGTTAGAACATATATATATAAGCGAAAGGTGAACTAATACATACAGCTTTGGTTTCTTCCGATATTTAAATAATGCAAAGAATAATCATAAATGATTGAGAAGGAAGAATAATAGGCGTAGCTTAATAAGCATTGTTCCTCCCTTTAATCCTCCAAATGAAAAAAGGCACTGGTCGAAAAATTGGTCTCCGCCAGGACTCGAACCCGGGTCTCCAGCTTGGAACGCTGACGCCTTAACCACTAGGCCACGGGGACCGTGTGATTGAAGACAGATCCAAATTCAGGTCATTGGCAAGCCAATCTCTCGGCCCTTTGTACTCAATTAATTCATGGGGAGGGAGTTACGAACAATGCAAGCCGCCTGTACTTCAGCTGGATCACAAAGGAGTGATTCAAGTATTAGTTAGAACATATATATATAAGCGAAAGGTGAACTAATACATACAGCTTTGGTTTCTTCCGATATTTAAATAATGCAAAGAATAATCATAAATGATTGAGAAGGAAGAATAATAGGCGTAGCTTAATAAGCATTGTTCCTCCCTTTAATCCTCCAAATGAAAAAAGGCACTGGTCGAAAAATTGGTCTCCGCCAGGACTCGAACCCGGGTCTCCAGCTTGGAACGCTGACGCCTTAACCACTAGGCCACGGGGACCGTGTGATTGAAGACAGATCCAAATTCAGGTCATTGGCAAGCCAATCTCTCGGCCCTTTGTACTCAATTAATTCATGGGGAGGGAGTTACGAACAATGCAAGCCGCCTGTACTTCAGCTGGATCACAAAGGAGTGATTCAAGTATTAGTTAGAACATATATATATAAGCGAAAGGTGAACTAATACATACAGCTTTGGTTTCTTCCGATATTTAAATAATGCAAAGAATAATCATAAATGATTGAGAAGGAAGAATAATAGGCGTAGCTTAATAAGCATTGTTCCTCCCTTTAATCCTCCAAATGAAAAAAGGCACTGGTCGAAAAATTGGTCTCCGCCAGGACTCGAACCCGGGTCTCCAGCTTGGAACGCTGACGCCTTAACCACTAGGCCACGGGGACCGTGTGATTGAAGACAGATCCAAATTCAGGTCATTGGCAAGCCAATCTCTCGGCCCTTTGTACTCAATTAATTCATGGGGAGGGAGTTACGAACAATGCAAGCCGCCTGTACTTCAGCTGGATCACAAAGGAGTGATTCAAGTATTAGTTAGAACATATATATATAAGCGAAAGGTGAACTAATACATACAGCTTTGGTTTCTTCCGATATTTAAATAATGCAAAGAATAATCATAAATGATTGAGAAGGAAGAATAATAGGCGTAGCTTAATAAGCATTGTTCCTCCCTTTAATCCTCCAAATGAAAAAAGGCACTGGTCGAAAAATTGGTCTCCGCCAGGACTCGAACCCGGGTCTCCAGCTTGGAACGCTGACGCCTTAACCACTAGGCCACGGGGACCGTGTGATTGAAGACAGATCCAAATTCAGGTCATTGGCAAGCCAATCTCTCGGCCCTTTGTACTCAATTAATTCATGGGGAGGGAGTTACGAACAATGCAAGCCGCCTGTACTTCAGCTGGATCACAAAGGAGTGATTCAAGTATTAGTTAGAACATATATATATAAGCGAAAGGTGAACTAATACATACAGCTTTGGTTTCTTCCGATATTTAAATAATGCAAAGAATAATCATAAATGATTGAGAAGGAAGAATAATAGGCGTAGCTTAATAAGCATTGTTCCTCCCTTTAATCCTCCAAATGAAAAAAGGCACTGGTCGAAAAATTGGTCTCCGCCAGGACTCGAACCCGGGTCTCCAGCTTGGAACGCTGACGCCTTAACCACTAGGCCACGGGGACCGTGTGATTGAAGACAGATCCAAATTCAGGTCATTGGCAAGCCAATCTCTCGGCCCTTTGTACTCAATTAATTCATGGGGAGGGAGTTACGAACAATGCAAGCCGCCTGTACTTCAGCTGGATCACAAAGGAGTGATTCAAGTATTAGTTAGAACATATATATATAAGCGAAAGGTGAACTAATACATACAGCTTTGGTTTCTTCCGATATTTAAATAATGCAAAGAATAATCATAAATGATTGAGAAGGAAGAATAATAGGCGTAGCTTAATAAGCATTGTTCCTCCCTTTAATCCTCCAAATGAAAAAAGGCACTGGTCGAAAAATTGGTCTCCGCCAGGACTCGAACCCGGGTCTCCAGCTTGGAACGCTGACGCCTTAACCACTAGGCCACGGGGACCGTGTGATTGAAGACAGATCCAAATTCAGGTCATTGGCAAGCCAATCTCTCGGCCCTTTGTACTCAATTAATTCATGGGGAGGGAGTTACGAACAATGCAAGCCGCCTGTACTTCAGCTGGATCACAAAGGAGTGATTCAAGTATTAGTTAGAACATATATATATAAGCGAAAGGTGAACTAATACATACAGCTTTGGTTTCTTCCGATATTTAAATAATGCAAAGAATAATCATAAATGATTGAGAAGGAAGAATAATAGGCGTAGCTTAATAAGCATTGTTCCTCCCTTTAATCCTCCAAATGAAAAAAGGCACTGGTCGAAAAATTGGTCTCCGCCAGGACTCGAACCCGGGTCTCCAGCTTGGAACGCTGACGCCTTAACCACTAGGCCACGGGGACCGTGTGATTGAAGACAGATCCAAATTCAGGTCATTGGCAAGCCAATCTCTCGGCCCTTTGTACTCAATTAATTCATGGGGAGGGAGTTACGAACAATGCAAGCCGCCTGTACTTCAGCTGGATCACAAAGGAGTGATTCAAGTATTAGTTAGAACATATATATATAAGCGAAAGGTGAACTAATACATACAGCTTTGGTTTCTTCCGATATTTAAATAATGCAAAGAATAATCATAAATGATTGAGAAGGAAGAATAATAGGCGTAGCTTAATAAGCATTGTTCCTCCCTTTAATCCTCCAAATGAAAAAAGGCACTGGTCGAAAAATTGGTCTCCGCCAGGACTCGAACCCGGGTCTCCAGCTTGGAACGCTGACGCCTTAACCACTAGGCCACGGGGACCGTGTGATTGAAGACAGATCCAAATTCAGGTCATTGGCAAGCCAATGTCTCGGCCCTTTGTACTCAATTAATTCATGGGGAGGGAGTTACGAACAATGCAAGCCGCCTGTACTTCAGCTGGATCACAAAGGAGTGATTCAAGTATTAGTTAGAACATATATATATAAGCGAAAGGTGAACTAATACATACAGCTTTGGTTTCTTCCGATATTTAAATAATGCAAAGAATAATCATAAATGATTGAGAAGGAAGAATAATAGGCGTAGCTTAATAAGCATTGTTCCTCCCTTTAATCCTCCAAATGAAAAAAGGCACTGGTCGAAAAATTGGTCTCCGCCAGGACTCGAACCCGGGTCTCCAGCTTGGAACGCTGACGCCTTAACCACTAGGCCACGGGGACCGTGTGATTGAAGACAGATCCAAATTCAGGTCATTGGCAAGCCAATCTCTCGGCCCTTTGTACTCAATTAATTCATGGGGAGGGAGTTACGAACAATGCAAGCCGCCTGTACTTCAGCTGGATCACAAAGGAGTGATTCAAGTATTAGTTAGAACATATATATATAAGCGAAAGATGAACTAATACATACAGCTTTGGTTTCTTCCGATATTTAAATAATGCAAAGAATAATCATAAATGATTGAGAAGGAAGAATAATAGGCGTAGCTTAATAAGCATTGTTCCTCCCTTTAATCCTCCAAATGAAAAAAGGCACTGGTCGAAAAATTGGTCTCCGCCAGGACTCGAACCCGGGTCTCCAGCTTGGAACGCTGACGCCTTAACCACTAGGCCACGGGGACCGTGTGATTGAAGACAGATCCAAATTCAGGTCATTGGCAAGCCAATCTCTCGGCCCTTTGTACTCAATTAATTCATGGGGAGGGAGTTACGAACAATGCAAGCCGCCTGTACTTCAGCTGGATCACAAAGGAGTGATTCAAGTATTAGTTAGAACATATATATATAAGCGAAAGGTGAACTAATACATACAGCTTTGGTTTATTCCGATATTTAAATAATGCAAAGAATAATCATAAATGATTGAGAAGGAAGAATAATAGGCGTAGCTTAAAGGGACAGATCCACTTTTACAAAACGTCTGAACAGCTTTCAGTTGACGGATGGGGATCAATGTAACACGCAAAAAAAATATCAGAGCGAACAGCCCTCTAATTTGGATTCTACGAATGAAAAACGAATGCGTCCCTCCATTTAAACTATATATCGGTCAATAAAGGAGTTCAACTGATTTAGCATAATATTACAACAATATAGTACTAATTCTCGTAAAGGTATTGTGAAGCCGACATTTGTTAACGTATGTCACGGAAAAAGATCTCAAAAAGAAATAATATTTAATTACATGTAGTCAGTTTAAGCGAAGTTTGGGTATTTTGCTTGGTAAACGCTCACACATTAGTACTTATGCGCGGCTCACGTAGCTAGCGGGGGTCACGTAGGGGTCATGCATACCGATCTGGCACTCCGTGAAATCTATGTACGAACTTACTCACCGGCCGAAAATACGTATGTACATAATTAACCGACGTCCCTCAGTTTATTCAGTTTTAGGTCTATAACTCCACGAAAAAGAGATTTCAAGCCCTAATTTTTTCAGGCATGCTATTAAATGACATTTCCTTTCATATAAGACAATAACCTCGCAACTTTTGAATTTTGGCTTGCAAAAGTGGATCTCTCCCTTTAATAAGCATTGTTCCTCCCTTTAATCCTCCAAATGAAAAAAGGCACTGGTCGAAAAATTGGTCTCCGCCAGGACTCGAACCCGGGTCTCCAGCTTGGAACGCTGACGCCTTAACCACTAGGCCACGGGGACCGTGTGATTGAAGACAGATCCAAATTCAGGTCATTGGCAAGCCAATCTCTCGGCCCTTTGTACTCAATTAATTCATGGGGAGGGAGTTACGAACAATGCAAGCCGCCTGTACTTCAGCTGGATCACAAAGGAGTGATTCAAGTATTAGTTAGAACATATATATATAAGCGAAAGGTGAACTAATACATACAGCTTTGGTTTCTTCCGATATTTAAATAATGCAAAGAATAATCATAAATGATTGAGAAGGAAGAATAATAGGCGTAGCTTAATAAGCATTGTTCCTCCCTTTAATCCTCCAAATGAAAAAAGGCACTGGTCGAAAAATTGGTCTCCGCCAGGACTCGAACCCGGGTCTCCAGCTTGGAACGCTGACGCCTTAACCACTAGGCCACGGGGACCGTGTGATTGAAGACAGATCCAAATTCAGGTCATTGGCAAGCCAATCTCTCGGCCCTTTGTACTCAATTAATTCATGGGGAGGGAGTTACGAACAATGCAAGCCGCCTGTACTTCAGCTGGATCACAAAGGAGTGATTCAAGTATTAGTTAGAACATATATATATAAGCGAAAGGTGAACTAATACATACAGCTTTGGTTTCTTCCGATATTTAAATAATGCAAAGAATAATCATAAATGATTGAGAAGGAAGAATAATAGGCGTAGCTTAATAAGCATTGTTCCTCCCTTTAATCCTCCAAATGAAAAAAGGCACTGGTCGAAAAATTGGTCTCCGCCAGGACTCGAACCCGGGTCTCCAGCTTGGAACGCTGACGCCTTAACCACTAGGCCACGGGGACCGTGTGATTGAAGACAGATCCAAATTCAGGTCATTGGCAAGCCAATGTCTCGGCCCTTTGTACTCAATTAATTCATGGGGAGGGAGTTACGAACAATGCAAGCCGCCTGTACTTCAGCTGGATCACAAAGGAGTGATTCAAGTATTAGTTAGAACATATATATATAAGCGAAAGGTGAACTAATACATACAGCTTTGGTTTCTTCCGATATTTAAATAATGCAAAGAATAATCATAAATGATTGAGAAGGAAGAATAATAGGCGTAGCTTAATAAGCATTGTTCCTCCCTTTAATCCTCCAAATGAAAAAAGGCACTGGTCGAAAAATTGGTCTCCGCCAGGACTCGAACCCGGGTCTCCAGCTTGGAACGCTGACGCCTTAACCACTAGGCCACGGGGACCGTGTGATTGAAGACAGATCCAAATTCAGGTCATTGGCAAGCCAATCTCTCGGCCCTTTGTACTCAATTAATTCATGGGGAGGGAGTTACGAACAATGCAAGCCGCCTGTACTTCAGCTGGATCACAAAGGAGTGATTCAAGTATTAGTTAGAACATATATATATAAGCGAAAGGTGAACTAATACATACAGCTTTGGTTTCTTCCGATATTTAAATAATGCAAAGAATAATCATAAATGATTGAGAAGGAAGAATAATAGGCGTAGCTTAATAAGCATTGTTCCTCCCTTTAATCCTCCAAATGAAAAAAGGCACTGGTCGAAAAATTGGTCTCCGCCAGGACTCGAACCCGGGTCTCCAGCTTGGAACGCTGACGCCTTAACCACTAGGCCACGGGGACCGTGTGATTGAAGACAGATCCAAATTCAGGTCATTGGCAAGCCAATCTCTCGGCCCTTTGTACTCAATTAATTCATGGGGAGGGAGTTACGAACAATGCAAGCCGCCTGTACTTCAGCTGGATCACAAAGGAGTGATTCAAGTATTAGTTAGAACATATATATATAAGCGAAAGGTGAACTAATACATACAGCTTTGGTTTCTTCCGATATTTAAATAATGCAAAGAATAATCATAAATGATTGAGAAGGAAGAATAATAGGCGTAGCTTAATAAGCATTGTTCCTCCCTTTAATCCTCCAAATGAAAAAAGGCACTGGTCGAAAAATTGGTCTCCGCCAGGACTCGAACCCGGGTCTCCAGCTTGGAACGCTGACGCCTTAACCACTAGGCCACGGGGACCGTGTGATTGAAGACAGATCCAAATTCAGGTCATTGGCAAGCCAATCTCTCGGCCCTTTGTACTCAATTAATTCATGGGGAGGGAGTTACGAACAATGCAAGCCGCCTGTACTTCAGCTGGATCACAAAGGAGTGATTCAAGTATTAGTTAGAACATATATATATAAGCGAAAGGTGAACTAATACATACAGCTTTGGTTTCTTCCGATATTTAAATAATGCAAAGAATAATCATAAATGATTGAGAAGGAAGAATAATAGGCGTAGCTTAATAAGCATTGTTCCTCCCTTTAATCCTCCAAATGAAAAAAGGCACTGGTCGAAAAATTGGTCTCCGCCAGGACTCGAACCCGGGTCTCCAGCTTGGAACGCTGACGCCTTAACCACTAGGCCACGGGGACCGTGTGATTGAAGACAGATCCAAATTCAGGTCATTGGCAAGCCAATCTCTCGGCCCTTTGTACTCAATTAATTCATGGGGAGGGAGTTACGAACAATGCAAGCCGCCTGTACTTCAGCTGGATCACAAAGGAGTGATTCAAGTATTAGTTAGAACATATATATATAAGCGAAAGGTGAACTAATACATACAGCTTTGGTTTCTTCCGATATTTAAATAATGCAAAGAATAATCATAAATGATTGAGAAGGAAGAATAATAGGCGTAGCTTAATAAGCATTGTTCCTCCCTTTAATCCTCCAAATGAAAAAAGGCACTGGTCGAAAAATTGGTCTCCGCCAGGACTCGAACCCGGGTCTCCAGCTTGGAACGCTGACGCCTTAACCACTAGGCCACGGGGACCGTGTGATTGAAGACAGATCCAAATTCAGGTCATTGGCAAGCCAATCTCTCGGCCCTTTGTACTCAATTAATTCATGGGGAGGGAGTTACGAACAATGCAAGCCGCCTGTACTTCAGCTGGATCACAAAGGAGTGATTCAAGTATTAGTTAGAACATATATATATAAGCGAAAGGTGAACTAATACATACAGCTTTGGTTTCTTCCGATATTTAAATAATGCAAAGAATAATCATAAATGATTGAGAAGGAAGAATAATAGGCGTAGCTTAATAAGCATTGTTCCTCCCTTTAATCCTCCAAATGAAAAAAGGCACTGGTCGAAAAATTGGTCTCCGCCAGGACTCGAACCCGGGTCTCCAGCTTGGAACGCTGACGCCTTAACCACTAGGCCACGGGGACCGTGTGATTGAAGACAGATCCAAATTCAGGTCATTGGCAAGCCAATCTCTCGGCCCTTTGTACTCAATTAATTCATGGGGAGGGAGTTACGAACAATGCAAGCCGCCTGTACTTCAGCTGGATCACAAAGGAGTGATTCAAGTATTAGTTAGAACATATATATATAAGCGAAAGGTGAACTAATACATACAGCTTTGGTTTATTCCGATATTTAAATAATGCAAAGAATAATCATAAATGATTGAGAAGGAAGAATAATAGGCGTAGCTTAAAGGGACAGATCCACTTTTACAAAACGTCTGAACAGCTTTCAGTTGACGGATGGGGATCAATGTAACACGCAAAAAAAATATCAGAGCGAACAGCCCTCTAATTTGGATTCTACGAATGAAAAACGAATGCGTCCCTCCATTTAAACTATATATCGGTCAATAAAGGAGTTCAACTGATTTAGCATAATATTACAACAATATAGTACTAATTCTCGTAAAGGTATTGTGAAGCCGACATTTGTTAACGTATGTCACGGAAAAAGATCTCAAAAAGAAATAATATTTAATTACATGTAGTCAGTTTAAGCGAAGTTTGGGTATTTTGCTTGGTAAACGCTCACACATTAGTACTTATGCGCGGCTCACGTAGCTAGCGGGGGTCACGTAGGGGTCATGCATACCGATCTGGCACTCCGTGAAATCTATGTACGAACTTACTCACCGGCCGAAAATACGTATGTACATAATTAACCGACGTCCCTCAGTTTATTCAGTTTTAGGTCTATAACTCCACGAAAAAGAGATTTCAAGCCCTAATTTTTTCAGGCATGCTATTAAATGACATTTCCTTTCATATAAGACAATAACCTCGCAACTTTTGAATTTTGGCTTGCAAAAGTGGATCTCTCCCTTTAATAAGCATTGTTCCTCCCTTTAATCCTCCAAATGAAAAAAGGCACTGGTCGAAAAATTGGTCTCCGCCAGGACTCGAACCCGGGTCTCCAGCTTGGAACGCTGACGCCTTAACCACTAGGCCACGGGGACCGTGTGATTGAAGACAGATCCAAATTCAGGTCATTGGCAAGCCAATCTCTCGGCCCTTTGTACTCAATTAATTCATGGGGAGGGAGTTACGAACAATGCAAGCCGCCTGTACTTCAGCTGGATCACAAAGGAGTGATTCAAGTATTAGTTAGAACATATATATATAAGCGAAAGGTGAACTAATACATACAGCTTTGGTTTCTTCCGATATTTAAATAATGCAAAGAATAATCATAAATGATTGAGAAGGAAGAATAATAGGCGTAGCTTAATAAGCATTGTTCCTCCCTTTAATCCTCCAAATGAAAAAAGGCACTGGTCGAAAAATTGGTCTCCGCCAGGACTCGAACCCGGGTCTCCAGCTTGGAACGCTGACGCCTTAACCACTAGGCCACGGGGACCGTGTGATTGAAGACAGATCCAAATTCAGGTCATTGGCAAGCCAATCTCTCGGCCCTTTGTACTCAATTAATTCATGGGGAGGGAGTTACGAACAATGCAAGCCGCCTGTACTTCAGCTGGATCACAAAGGAGTGATTCAAGTATTAGTTAGAACATATATATATAAGCGAAAGGTGAACTAATACATACAGCTTTGGTTTCTTCCGATATTTAAATAATGCAAAGAATAATCATAAATGATTGAGAAGGAAGAATAATAGGCGTAGCTTAATAAGCATTGTTCCTCCCTTTAATCCTCCAAATGAAAAAAGGCACTGGTCGAAAAATTGGTCTCCGCCAGGACTCGAACCCGGGTCTCCAGCTTGGAACGCTGACGCCTTAACCACTAGGCCACGGGGACCGTGTGATTGAAGACAGATCCAAATTCAGGTCATTGGCAAGCCAATGTCTCGGCCCTTTGTACTCAATTAATTCATGGGGAGGGAGTTACGAACAATGCAAGCCGCCTGTACTTCAGCTGGATCACAAAGGAGTGATTCAAGTATTAGTTAGAACATATATATATAAGCGAAAGGTGAACTAATACATACAGCTTTGGTTTCTTCCGATATTTAAATAATGGAAAGAATAATCATAAATGATTGAGAAGGAAGAATAATAGGCGTAGCTTAATAAGCATTGTTCCTCCCTTTAATCCTCCAAATGAAAAAAGGCACTGGTCGAAAAATTGGTCTCCGCCAGGACTCGAACCCGGGTCTCCAGCTTGGAACGCTGACGCCTTAACCACTAGGCCACGGGGACCGTGTGATTGAAGACAGATCCAAATTCAGGTCATTGGCAAGCCAATCTCTCGGCCCTTTGTACTCAATTAATTCATGGGGAGGGAGTTACGAACAATGCAAGCCGCCTGTACTTCAGCTGGATCACAAAGGAGTGATTCAAGTATTAGTTAGAACATATATATATAAGCGAAAGGTGAACTAATACATACAGCTTTGGTTTCTTCCGATATTTAAATAATGCAAAGAATAATCATAAATGATTGAGAAGGAAGAATAATAGGCGTAGCTTAATAAGCATTGTTCCTCCCTTTAATCCTCCAAATGAAAAAAGGCACTGGTCGAAAAATTGGTCTCCGCCAGGACTCGAACCCGGGTCTCCAGCTTGGAACGCTGACGCCTTAACCACTAGGCCACGGGGACCGTGTGATTGAAGACAGATCCAAATTCAGGTCATTGGCAAGCCAATCTCTCGGCCCTTTGTACTCAATTAATTCATGGGGAGGGAGTTACGAACAATGCAAGCCGCCTGTACTTCAGCTGGATCACAAAGGAGTGATTCAAGTATTAGTTAGAACATATATATATAAGCGAAAGGTGAACTAATACATACAGCTTTGGTTTCTTCCGATATTTAAATAATGCAAAGAATAATCATAAATGATTGAGAAGGAAGAATAATAGGCGTAGCTTAATAAGCATTGTTCCTCCCTTTAATCCTCCAAATGAAAAAAGGCACTGGTCGAAAAATTGGTCTCCGCCAGGACTCGAACCCGGGTCTCCAGCTTGGAACGCTGACGCCTTAACCACTAGGCCACGGGGACCGTGTGATTGAAGACAGATCCAAATTCAGGTCATTGGCAAGCCAATCTCTCGGCCCTTTGTACTCAATTAATTCATGGGGAGGGAGTTACGAACAATGCAAGCCGCCTGTACTTCAGCTGGATCACAAAGGAGTGATTCAAGTATTAGTTAGAACATATATATATAAGCGAAAGGTGAACTAATACATACAGCTTTGGTTTCTTCCGATATTTAAATAATGCAAAGAATAATCATAAATGATTGAGAAGGAAGAATAATAGGCGTAGCTTAATAAGCATTGTTCCTCCCTTTAATCCTCCAAATGAAAAAAGGCACTGGTCGAAAAATTGGTCTCCGCCAGGACTCGAACCCGGGTCTCCAGCTTGGAACGCTGACGCCTTAACCACTAGGCCACGGGGACCGTGTGATTGAAGACAGATCCAAATTCAGGTCATTGGCAAGCCAATCTCTCGGCCCTTTGTACTCAATTAATTCATGGGGAGGGAGTTACGAACAATGCAAGCCGCCTGTACTTCAGCTGGATCACAAAGGAGTGATTCAAGTATTAGTTAGAACATATATATATAAGCGAAAGGTGAACTAATACATACAGCTTTGGTTTCTTCCGATATTTAAATAATGCAAAGAATAATCATAAATGATTGAGAAGGAAGAATAATAGGCGTAGCTTAATAAGCATTGTTCCTCCCTTTAATCCTCCAAATGAAAAAAGGCACTGGTCGAAAAATTGGTCTCCGCCAGGACTCGAACCCGGGTCTCCAGCTTGGAACGCTGACGCCTTAACCACTAGGCCACGGGGACCGTGTGATTGAAGACAGATCCAAATTCAGGTCATTGGCAAGCCAATCTCTCGGCCCTTTGTACTCAATTAATTCATGGGGAGGGAGTTACGAACAATGCAAGCCGCCTGTACTTCAGCTGGATCACAAAGGAGTGATTCAAGTATTAGTTAGAACATATATATATAAGCGAAAGGTGAACTAATACATACAGCTTTGGTTTCTTCCGATATTTAAATAATGCAAAGAATAATCATAAATGATTGAGAAGGAAGAATAATAGGCGTAGCTTAATAAGCATTGTTCCTCCCTTTAATCCTCCAAATGAAAAAAGGCACTGGTCGAAAAATTGGTCTCCGCCAGGACTCGAACCCGGGTCTCCAGCTTGGAACGCTGACGCCTTAACCACTAGGCCACGGGGACCGTGTGATTGAAGACAGATCCAAATTCAGGTCATTGGCAAGCCAATCTCTCGGCCCTTTGTACTCAATTAATTCATGGGGAGGGAGTTACGAACAATGCAAGCCGCCTGTACTTCAGCTGGATCACAAAGGAGTGATTCAAGTATTAGTTAGAACATATATATATAAGCGAAAGGTGAACTAATACATACAGCTTTGGTTTCTTCCGATATTTAAATAATGCAAAGAATAATCATAAATGATTGAGAAGGAAGAATAATAGGCGTAGCTTAATAAGCATTGTTCCTCCCTTTAATCCTCCAAATGAAAAAAGGCACTGGTCGAAAAATTAGTCTCCGCCAGGACTCGAACCCGGGTCTCCAGCTTGGAACGCTGACGCCTTAACCACTAGGCCACGGGGACCGTGTGATTGAAGACAGATCCAAATTCAGGTCATTGGCAAGCCAATCTCTCGGCCCTTTGTACTCAATTAATTCATGGGGAGGGAGTTACGAACAATGCAAGCCGCCTGTACTTCAGCTGGATCACAAAGGAGTGATTCAAGTATTAGTTAGAACATATATATATAAGCGAAAGGTGAACTAATACATACAGCTTTGGTTTCTTCCGATATTTAAATAATGCAAAGAATAATCATAAATGATTGAGAAGGAAGAATAATAGGCGTAGCTTAATAAGCATTGTTCCTCCCTTTAATCCTCCAAATGAAAAAAGGCACTGGTCGAAAAATTGGTCTCCGCCAGGACTCGAACCCGGGTCTCCAGCTTGGAACGCTGACGCCTTAACCACTAGGCCACGGGGACCGTGTGATTGAAGACAGATCCAAATTCAGGTCATTGGCAAGCCAATCTCTCGGCCCTTTGTACTCAATTAATTCATGGGGAGGGAGTTACGAACAATGCAAGCCGCCTGTACTTCAGCTGGATCACAAAGGAGTGATTCAAGTATTAGTTAGAACATATATATATAAGCGAAAGGTGAACTAATACATACAGCTTTGGTTTCTTCCGATATTTAAATAATGCAAAGAATAATCATAAATGATTGAGAAGGAAGAATAATAGGCGTAGCTTAATAAGCATTGTTCCTCCCTTTAATCCTCCAAATGAAAAAAGGCACTGGTCGAAAAATTGGTCTCTTCCAGGACTCGAACCCGGGTCTCCAGCTTGGAACGCTGACGCCTTAACCACTAGGCCACGGGGACCGTGTGATTGAAGACAGATCCAAATTCAGGTCATTGGCAAGCCAATCTCTCGGCCCTTTGTACTCAATTAATTCATGGGGAGGGAGTTACGAACAATGCAAGCCGCCTGTACTTCAGCTGGATCACAAAGGAGTGATTCAAGTATTAGTTAGAACATATATATATAAGCGAAAGGTGAACTAATACATACAGCTTTGGTTTCTTCCGATATTTAAATAATGCAAAGAATAATCATAAATGATTGAGAAGGAAGAATAATAGGCGTAGCTTAATAAGCATTGTTCCTCCCTTTAATCCTCCAAATGAAAAAAGGCACTGGTCGAAAAATTGGTCTCCGCCAGGACTCGAACCCGGGTCTCCAGCTTGGAACGCTGACGCCTTAACCACTAGGCCACGGGGACCGTGTGATTGAAGACAGATCCAAATTCAGGTCATTGGCAAGCCAATCTCTCGGCCCTTTGTACTCAATTAATTCATGGGGAGGGAGTTACGAACAATGCAAGCCGCCTGTACTTCAGCTGGATCACAAAGGAGTGATTCAAGTATTAGTTAGAACATATATATATAAGCGAAAGGTGAACTAATACATACAGCTTTGGTTTCTTCCGATATTTAAATAATGCAAAGAATAATCATAAATGATTGAGAAGGAAGAATAATAGGCGTAGCTTAATAAGCATTGTTCCTCCCTTTAATCCTCCAAATGAAAAAAGGCACTGGTCGAAAAATTGGTCTCCGCCAGGACTCGAACCCGGGTCTCCAGCTTGGAACGCTGACGCCTTAACCACTAGGCCACGGGGACCGTGTGATTGAAGACAGATCCAAATTCAGGTCATTGGCAAGCCAATCTCTCGGCCCTTTGTACTCAATTAATTCATGGGGAGGGAGTTACGAACAATGCAAGCCGCCTGTACTTCAGCTGGATCACAAAGGAGTGATTCAAGTATTAGTTAGAACATATATATATAAGCGAAAGGTGAACTAATACATACAGCTTTGGTTTCTTCCGATATTTAAATAATGCAAAGAATAATCATAAATGATTGAGAAGGAAGAATAATAGGCGTAGCTTAATAAGCATTGTTCCTCCCTTTAATCCTCCAAATGAAAAAAGGCACTGGTCGAAAAATTGGTCTCCGCCAGGACTCGAACCCGGGTCTCCAGCTTGGAACGCTGACGCCTTAACCACTAGGCCACGAGGACCGTGTGATTGAAGACAGATCCAAATTCAGGTCATTGGCAAGCCAATCTCTCGGCCCTTTGTACTCAATTAATTCATGGGGAGGGAGTTACGAACAATGCAAGCCGCCTGTACTTCAGCTGGATCACAAAGGAGTGATTCAAGTATTAGTTAGAACATATATATATAAGCGAAAGGTGAACTAATACATACAGCTTTGGTTTCTTCCGATATTTAAATAATGCAAAGAATAATCATAAATGATTGAGAAGGAAGAATAATAGGCGTAGCTTAATAAGCATTGTTCCTCCCTTTAATCCTCCAAATGAAAAAAGGCACTGGTCGAAAAATTGGTCTCCGCCAGGACTCGAACCCGGGTCTCCAGCTTGGAACGCTGACGCCTTAACCACTAGGCCACGGGGACCGTGTGATTGAAGACAGATCCAAATTCAGGTCATTGGCAAGCCAATCTCTCGGCCCTTTGTACTCAATTAATTCATGGGGAGGGAGTTACGAACAATGCAAGCCGCCTGTACTTCAGCTGGATCACAAAGGAGTGATTCAAGTATTAGTTAGAACATATATATATAAGCGAAAGGTGAACTAATATTTAAAGCCCTATTTAAATATATATTTAATAATATTGATTAATATTGATGTATTCGGCTACTTTCCCCGAGACTGGACTTGGGCTTTAAGCCCCGTTTGATTGTATTGTAGGAGGAGTTGGTCTCACGTAGGGCCGATCAGGAGAGGGGGGATACCACATCGGGGATAGTGGAGCGCACGGAGCCACTGGAGGTGTGGACGAACGGTACGAAGTCGAGTTCGATTTGTCTAATTTTTAGGAGTGCGAGCAAGGCCCAACAGAACCCATAGTTCGTGGCAGGATGAAGGCTAATATTGCCTTTTGGCGCGAGATTGGGGTCCCAGACGAAATATTGGGGGTGATCGATTCGGGATATGGAATTCCCTTTTTGTTTACGCCGCCTCCGGCGGTTTTTAAGAACAATAAGTCGGCCAGAGACAATCCAGTCTTTGTTACCGAGGCTGTGCTAGATTTAATAAAGAAGATTTCAGTTAGTGAGCTTTTTAGTGTACTTGAGTATGATAACCCTGTCTCTGTATTAGTTTAAAGCTCTGGTAAGAAGCAATTGATTTTGGGTTTGCGCTATATAAATGAGTATGTTTGGAAACAGAAAGTATGCTTCGAGGATTGGGAAGTAGCGCTGGAATATTTTCAGCAAGGAGACTATATGGTTTCGTTTGACTTTAAGTCAGGTTATCATTATATAGATATCTTTGAAGGGCACTGCAAGTACCTTTGCTTTAGTTGGGAATTCGACGGCAATGTTAGATACTTTTTTTTTTTAGAGTGTTGCCATTTGGCCTGTCGACGGCCCCATATATTTGTATTAAGACGATGAGGCCGTTGGTCAAGCATTGGAGGAGCAAGATGCCTTTGTGGTAGTGTTGTTAGATGATGGTTGGTTTCGGGCGCCTTCCTTTTTGGAATGTGACCGGGTTGCTAAGTCGGTAAAATCAGATTTGCTCCTTGCGGAATTGGTCCCCAATGTGGAGAATTCGGTGTGGTCCCTCACTCAGGAAATCGAGTGGTTGGGTCTGTCCTGGGATGCCAAGGAGGGTGCTTTGAGGGTAAGACGGCCTAGGGTGGAGGACATAATGTCATGTGTTGAAAGTATTATTATAGATCTTTCATACACTCAGGAAATTAGAGTGCTTTGTGGGGAAGGTAATATCACTCCTGTCCTGGGACACATGGTTCAGTTGAGAACTCGGTTCTCTAGCATGATTATTGCTGAGAGCGACCACTGGGACAGGAGATTTAGTTTGGCTCCCCGGGGCAAAGTGATAGAGGAATTGTTTTTCTGGAAAGAAAACGTTGACAGGTTGAATCTAAGACATGTTTTTCGATACTCTTTGCCGCAGGTGCTTGTCTTTTCGGATGCCAACCATGTCGGGTGCGGAGCCTGATCGGCAGAGTGCGGAGGGATCGAGTTCCGTTATACCTGGTCCGAGGCGGAACAAGGTAAAGCTCCACTTGGAGAGAATTGAAGGCCGTTGCACTGGTAATTACGGCATTTGGTCATGATCTGAAGGCCCAAACAGTCAAGGTGCTCACTGATAACACTGGGGTAGAGGCTATTTTGAGATAGGGTTGTATGATCGAGGAAGATTTACAGCATATGAGCATTGGGGTAGTTGACTATTGTGCGGGGCAGGATATTGAGTTACACGTTCAGTGGATCCCGCGTAAGGGCGGACTGTCTCGGTAGACAGGTCGATTGGGGAGTTTCGATGACATTTTTTAGGTGTGGGGGCTGCACACGGTGGACAGGTTTGCTGACGATTGTAATACAGGTTACCAATCTTTAATTCTAAGTTTTTGTGTTCGAAGACATTTTTGGTTGATGCTTTTTCGGCATCATGGGAAGGCCACAATAAGTGTCTTGTGCCTCGGGTTGAATTGGTTGGGCAGGCTGTTAAACATGTTTAGGCTTGTAGCGCTGTTGCTACTTTGGTGGTCCCGGCATATGGCCGTCGACCCCATTTTGGCCCTTGATCTTTTTTAAGTTAAGTATGTTTTAAAGCATGGTTAAACGAGTGATGTTTTTAGACTCTATCTATATGTTGGTACAGGGGCGGAAGAGAAGCTCTGTTTTTGGTTCGGACCGGTATAAGAGTGGGGTTCTTTGCGTTAGGTTGGGCTCTAGATAGGCCGGTCATCATGCGGATTGATGGTAAACATTGTTATTGTTTTATACGCTGGTGAGGGTGTTATTATGCATGACAGGACTTGGACGGAGACTGTATCACTGTGGAGGGCATGGTATATTGAATCAAATGCACTGGCATTGAAACTTTGAGAAGTTTGCGGTTGTCCTGCCTGAGAGATTCTATGCTCACTGGAGCTTCAGAATGTGGTACCTGCACACTGGTCTTGTGGTACGACAGAAGTGGTTTTACTTCCTCACAGGAGGTTGGTTTTCATATGCTTTTTTCCCTGCATTATACTGTCCAGTTTGAAGCTTCGCTGCTGCAGAGGGTGCTGGATGCATCAAGGGCGGGAAGTAGGGTGAAGACGCACAGGGGGCAGTCGATGTCTGGAGGAAATGGTGTGACAGACCCAGAGGGTCACAGTCCATGGACAGCCCGGAAGAGTTGGCAAGGTACATGATATTTATGTTCAGCGAAGGCACATGCGCCATATAGCAGAATGGAGACTGCGTTTTTTGCGTTGAAATGGTATTTTGATTGTTTTAACCGTTTTCTGGGTGACAGGAATCCGTGTTAGTCGTAGTTTTTGAGATTGTTGTCGGACGGGATGAAGAGGATTTTGGCACGTCCGGTAGTGAGGAAGGAATCGGTTATGCCAGATATACTTTGGAGAATGGTCACACGTCTTAATACTGACAGTATGAAGGATTTGAGAACATGCTCTATGTTTTTGGTCGCGTACGCATGATTCCTTAGGTTTTATGAAAAGATTAACATTAAGCTCATGGACGTTGAAGTTTGTTCATCCCATATGAAGACATTTCTTGAAAGGAGTAAGACGGATCAGTTCAGAGAAGGGGCATGGGTGGTCATAGCTTCCACAGGGAAGGTTACCTGCCCAGTCCGTATGCTCAACAGGTATTTGAGCAGTGCAGGCATTGGTGATATGTCCTCGGAAGAGTTTGTTTTTAGACCCCTTTCTTTTTGTAAGTCGGTACAATCGTATAAATTGAGGAAGGGTAAATTGTCGTACTCGAGATGTAGAGACATTTTTGAGGAAACCCTAGAGGCGAAAGGGGAGAATTCTAAATTGTTAAGGCTGCATAGCCTGAGCGCCGGGGGCGCGACAGCGGCAGCAGAGATCGGTGTCCCGGACCGTCTGTTTAAGAGACACGGGAGGTGGGTTTCTGATTCATTAAAGGACATATGGCAAGGAATCCCTCTAATGACATTGTCGTTTTTACTTGGGACGCGATGGATCGTTGATGTTAAGGCACGGTTAGAGGCTGTATATACAGTAGTCATATGTTAGTAATATTGACTTTCCTTATAGGCTAAGGAGCCTCTGTTGAAGGACGTTTTGTTTGTTATATTGCATGTTTTGCCCTTTTAGGGCCGATTATTTGTGGGGTGTTATGTTTGAGGGACCCCGAGAATGAAATTTGAATCCATGCAGATTTGTAGGAAAAGAGAATATGGATATATGAATATTCTCACTCAATGTGTTGTGATGGTCCCCTTTTATAGTAAAGGCGTATGTTTGGATATGGGCGTTGGTGGGTTCAATGAGATAGTTGTAGAACAGCTTTGAAAATGGGTAGTTTATTTAGATTTGTTTCCTGTGTAGAGGCGGAGAATATGCATTGTTTGAATTAAATTGATAAATGTGACTTATTACTGTGAAGCCTTGTATAGGTTTCAGAGGGCAGTATTGTTTAGTTGATGTTGCGCACAGTTCTTCCCGTTCTTTAACGACTTGACGTGGGGAGGCAGGAGCGTATAGTGCTCGTCGCTGAAGTTCGGTGCTCCCCAAAAGGTAATAAAGATTATATGTGTACTAACATAGTTCTAACACACGGCAGGTTAAATAGGAAAGTATTTATTTCCGTTTGAGCCTGCGAATTAGTAAATAATATAATTTCCTATTGGTCCCTAAAGTGGGTTGGAATGTATGTAAATGAGGAGGCGCTCATGCTTGAGCGCTCCCCGGGAGTTATACACGTTGAGTACGTGGGCGTGAGACGCCATTGACCTTATTCTACGATGAGCGAGCTAGACGCCGTTTAAAAAATAAATAAATTAATACATTTTAAATGTATTATTAATGATTCATGATATAGTGATGGGTAATTAATTGTAATTAATTGTAAAAAGTATATGACTTGTAAACTTGTATGAAATATGAATAAATGCCGAGAAGGCGAAAGAGAAAAAAAAAATAGTGATGGGTGAGTTAAGAGGAGGTTATGGTTCAGTTCTGTCAATTGGGATTGATAGACATAACTTATATGTTCTTCAATACATTGTTAATGTATTGATGTTGTCTTGTTTTGCTTTACGGTGTCATTCTTCGGCACGCATTTACTTTTGTAATAAATTGGACATCACTGACATGATTCATGAATTCGATTTGTTTATTTTATTATGCGTTTGTTCACTTGGAGCGTGACGCCGGTGATGCGGTGCATGAGGTGGCATAATACTCATTAACGAATAATCATGGTATGATGGATATAAGGTGTGTACACACATAGTTGATCGCATGTCATAATGATAACATAGTTTTCTTGATTAGAACACAGGTCTTGACAGGGGTTACTTCCCCTGATGCCTACCTGGACTCTGGTAAGTCCTCCGGTATGCAACATGACATGCCATACAAAGACATGCTACGGCCGTCTAGTGCTCGTCGCTGAAGTTCGGTGCTCCCCAAAAGGTAATAAAGATTATATGTGTACTAACATAGTTCTAACACACGGCAGGTTAAATAGGAAAGTATTTATTTCCGTTTGAGCCTGCGAATTAGTAAATAAGGGTACCCATTTGCACATGGGTGGAACATGGTAACCATAGATTCATATCTGCCTATATCAGTACACTTTTCAAGGATATACTTGGCTCCATTGCAGATAATGCAACGCACTTGCAAATATATTCAGTAGTCATGGCTGGTAGGGGGTTGATGTCCGTATGAAAACTTGACCAAAGCAGTCTCTTTGGTACAGAGGAATACTCACTTGCTGACACTTATTTGATACTTGATGAGGCAGGAGCGTATAGTGCTCGTCGCTGAAGTTCGGTGCTCCCCAAAAGGTAATAAAGATTATATGTGTACTAACATAGTTCTAACACACGGCAGGTTAAATAGGAAAGTATTTATTTCCGTTTGAGCCTGCGAATTAGTAAATAAGGGTACCCATTTGCACATGGGTGGAACATGGTAACCATAGATTCATATCTGCCTATATCAGTAGACTTTTCAAGGATATACTTGGCTCCATTGCAGATAATGCAACGCACTTGCAAATATATTCAGTAGTCATGGCTGGTAGGGGGTTGATGTCCGTATGAAAACTTGACCAAAGCAGTCTCTTTGGTACAGAGGAATACTCACTTGCTGACACTTATTTGATACTTGATGAGGTAATCCCTTGATGCAGCTGCAAAGCTATACTCGGATGATATCCTGGTGTGTCGTCATGCAGGAGGTGCCATAATACAATTTTCACTTTGCATTTATATGTACAATAAAGATGCAAGAGTGAAATGTGCAAGTAAAAAAACAAGTATAGTGACATTTAAACAACGTGGAAGCCCACAGGAGCCTGCACTACTCTAATGGTGGGTAATGTAGCCATTTGAAAGGTAGTCAGTCCTGTTGTAATGACGACCGGCCCAGGTAGATGGTTCCAGACTCGTATGGTCCATGGATAAAAGGAGAACTTGTACAAGTCAATAGTAGATAATGGAACGGTGAACTTCAGGTTGTGATCATGTCTTGAATAATAGTTGGCTTGGCGGACTTCTGGTGGGAAAGGCACATGGACTAGCTGATGATGGATTTAGTAAAAGAGCGTGCACTGTGCAAAGCTAGAGTCGCCGGATGTGTAGTCGGTCCCACCCAAGGGCTGTCACGAGCGAAGAAGATGTGGTGGATTTGTAATCGCAGTGTACAACGCGGGCAGCTGCTTTTTTCACTTGTTAAAGTCTTGATAGC
This sequence comes from Echinarachnius parma, assembly GCA_037951105.1. Classification (NCBI taxonomy): domain Eukaryota; kingdom Metazoa; phylum Echinodermata; class Echinoidea; order Clypeasteroida; family Echinarachniidae; genus Echinarachnius; species Echinarachnius parma. The sequence continues at coordinate 26,421 of JBAMJV010011295.1, forward strand.
TCTTATTGGGGTTATTCCGTTAATAGCTGTGTCTTCTCAGCATCTGCAGGTTTTTAAAAATAATTCAAGAAAAGGAGAAGGGAGAAAAGAATTTTTTTTTTTTTTTAAATCAAAATAATTCTAAATATGAAAATCTATGAGTCATTAGGTGATTTCAGGTAGATTGTTGAAGTTGGTGTTGGTGTTGAGAAGGTACTTTAGACAGATGATACTGTTCACATTAATCATGTCATTGATAGGTCAACACCGATTGGACGTCATGCCTTTATGTGATCCTCTCACAATTTCACGCGAAAAGGCTAGTAAACAAAAGTGAAATCAGTGAGAAAAGGCATTTAAATTTCATCAGGTAGGATAGACAATTTTAAATCATACGCTGTCAAACCAAAATAGAATATGTCAATCATATTACAGCTCCGAGCATTTCAGTAATTTGTGATGTTGTCATTTGGTTCGTGATCTTGAGATTACCAACACTAATAGTCAGGTTCACTATGTAAAGTTGTAAACTTTTTGGGGGGATTTGTAAACCTATACATTTTTGGAATCTGTATAGTATAAGAAGTCAGAAAACCAATGTTTACAATTTGCCGGAAGCATTTATGGCGGCCATCTTGGGTTTTCAAAATGGCCGCCATAACAATAGGTGTTTCTCATTATCTCAGCTTCCAGGTGGCCTAGAGTAATGATTTTAATGGCTAAACATATGTTTTCAGGGATGGGGAAGACAGTGATACTATGTAAAATAAGATAAACATAACCACAAAGCGGCCATCTTGGATTTTCAAAATGGCCGCCTTGAAAATCTGTGTTTTTCAATATTTCAGCATTCATGTGGCCTAGAGTCATGGTTTTAATGGCTAAACATCCATTTTCAGGGACTAGGAGGCCAGTGGTACAATGTAAAATTAGTCAAACATAAGGTTCCACAAAGCGGCCATCTTGGATTTTCAAAATGGCCAACTTGAAAATCAGTGTTTTTCAATATCTCAGCATCTAAGTGGCCTAGAGTCATGATTTTAATGGCTAAACATACATTTTCAGGGATTTGGAAGCCAGTGGTATGAATTAAAATACCGTAAGCTACACACAACCACAAAGCGGCCATCTTGGATTTTCAAAATGGCCACGAAAATGCGTTTTGTTTCACTATTTCGGCATACAAGTGGCTTAAAGTCATGATTTTAACGGCTAAACATACATTTTCAGGGATGAGGAAACCAGTGCATGGTACAAAGTAAATGAATCTAAACAGTTCCCAAAAGTGGCAATCTTGGATTTTCAAAATGTCCACCTTGAAAATACGTTTTTTCTCACTATTTCAGCATCCAAGTGGCTTAGAGTCATGATTTTAATTGGTAAACATACATTTTCAAGATGAGGAAGCCAGTGGTTTAGGGTAAAGTAAGCTTAACATGATATAGATTATAATGTTAGTTTCATTATAACAGATGTTCTTAATGGTTCAGAACTTCAATGTGTACCACGTTACACCTCTAGCATGTCTAGATAGCTTATTGACATATTTATGCAGAGTCTTTGCATTTCATCATCCTCATCACTGTCACTGGTCGACAACATATTATTCCTACAGTCCTCGTCATTCTTGCACTGAGTGCTACACTGGCAGAGGTCTATGCATGATAAATTATTGGACCTACACGAGCATCAATATGTTGGAACAGTCTGCTTGGGTCCTACTAATTAGCGCGAACAAGTGCAAACTAATGCGACAAGCGCGAAGAAGTGCGAACCTGCTGTGTCATTGTAGTAGCCATGCTGCAGCGGATCCCGGAACTGGTGCAGAGCAATACCTGCCTGGCCCCATAATGTGGCATGGATCTGGACTCGTTGGATGTGCTGCTTGAGATGCAATGCTGACATGTCCGCCTGCTTTGAGGTAGACTTGCAGCATGCAGGTTCCCTGCCTATGTGATAGAACCGTCCCGTGTTGTCTTCCCCTTTGAATGCATGGAAGGCTGGTAAAGCCTTTGCTCTTTCTGAACCTAGAGCTGTCTATATTGGCTGCACTGAGACCACTCCGGACGCCATTTCTCAGCAGAAGGTCATAGTGTGCTATGACCGACTCTGCATCAGGTGGGTTACTCTTTGAAATCAGCGCGGCATTGTGTATATGAGCCGTGTATCCGCCTCTTCATGATTGTTGTCCTCGCTTTTCAGCTCGCTGTTGCTCCTAGTTCGTCCTGTGGCAGATGCGATAATCAGCGTTGACGAGCCTTGGTTGTACTCCAGTGTTTTTGCTGCAAGATACTCAGTCAGGTCAGCCTTCGTTCTGAAAGGGGAAAGGAACCGGCTAATTGAGATGTGATTGATGTTGGTGTCATCTCTGGTCTGATAATGGGTCAGATCCTTCCCTTGACTCTGTTTCTCCCTTGTGGTATTCTTCAGGAAATCAGCTTTCTATGTCTCCAACACCACAATGATATAATCACACAGTATGGTATTGAAGCATTCATTGAGGTATTTGACTGTCACTACCAGACTAATGTCTCTGATAAGACCATTCTGGTGTATGAAACAAACAAGCCTGATTCCCTGAATAATACCACAAGGGAGAATCAGAGACAAGGAGATTTTCCGATCCAATATCATATATCAGAGATGACACCAACATATCACATTCCAATTATGACCCGTTTCTTTTCCCACGACGAAACGAAGACTGATCCGACTGCGTATCTGACAGCAAAAACACTGGAGTACAACCAACATGACCGAGCGTGGTGGATCAGCGGTTGGAATGTCCGCCTCATGCACGGGAGGTCCCGGGTTCGATCCCAGACCGGGTCATACCAAAATGGTACATTCTGCCTTCTAGCCAGGCGCTCGGCATCTATATAATGGAGAAGGGAATTTTAATCACACAATTTACCAGAGGACTGGCCGGCCCCTTATGTAGCTTTCGCAACATTTTGTAGACGTGTGGCATAGGGCTAATGAATCGGAGATAGGCGCCGCCTTATGCCAACATTGGCAAGGGAAGGTCTTTAACTCTAACAACCAACATGACCAGGGCTCGTCAAAGCTGGATATTGCATCTGCCACAGGGCGTATTAGGAGCAACAGATACGGCGGATACACTGATGATCCACAATACAGGCATCAAAGATAAGCCTGCCTGATGCAGAATTGGTGGTTTTCATTCCATACACTGATGTTCTGGTGCTGGTCATGGCACTATTCCTTTGCTGAGAAACCCGTCCATGTCGATGCCTTCCAAGTCCAAGTACAGCTAATATAGGCAGCTCTAGGTCCAGAAATGCAAATGCTATTCTAGCCTATCACGCAATCACAGGTGCATGCAACACAGGACGGTTCTCTTGCATAGGCAAGGCAACCAAGCTGCAAGTCTACCTCAACAGGTGGAGAAGTCATCAATGCACTGTAGTTGCTTTTAGATGCCGCTGAAGTCACTGAAGATCGGCTGTCATCACTTCCTACATTCGTCTGTACTGCATACGCACTAAAGGGCATCGATATTGCATCCCCGAGTTGTTCCAAGCAGCACATTCACTGAGTCCAGATCCGGGCCACATTATGAGGTCAAGAAAGCCTTGCTCAGCAGCCGTTCCTGGATCCACTGCAGCATGACTTCTACAAGGACACATCAGCTGATCAGGTAAATCCGGTCCTCCCAACCTTCAAAGCCATCATCGAGATGGTGAGATACCAGTGCAGAGAAGACTGTTCAACATTGATGCTCATGTAGGACCAATAATTTACCATGCATATTAGTTCAGCATGAACTCAGTGCTAGAATGACGAGGACTCTCGGAATGACATGTTGCCGACCAGTGATAGTAATTATCATGATGATGATTATAACATGCAAAGATTTTGCTATAAATGTGTTCAATTAGCGGCCTAGACATAATAAAGTTATGACTTGCTACACATAAAAGTGCCGAGCCATTATTAACAAACATTATAATATGGTGAACAAGATAAACTGCTATATTGTTATGCAAGCTTTTTTTACTTTATACCACTGCTTATGTGCGAAAATGTATGTTTAGCCGTGGAAATAATGACTCTAAGTCTATTGGATGCTGAGATATTGAGAAGCAGAGATTTTCAAAGCGGCCATTTTGAAAATTCAAGATGGCCGCTTTGTGGTTCTGTTTAACTTATTTTACAATGTACCACCAGTTTCCTCATCCCTGGAAATGTATGTTTAGCCGTTAAAATCAGGACTCTAAGCCACTTGAATGCTGAAATATTGAATAACACTGATTTTCAAGGCGGCCATTTTGAAAATCCAAGATGGCCGCTTTGTGATTATGTTTATCTTATTTTACATTGTACCACTGTCTTCCCCATCCCTGGAAACATATGTTTAGCCGTTAAAATCATGACTCTAAGCCACTTGAATCCTGAAATATTGAAAAACACTGATTTTCAAGGCGGCCATTTTGAAAATCCAAGATGGCCGCTTTGTGGTTGTGTTGATCTTATTTAACATTGTACCATTGTCTTCCCCATCCATGAAAACATATGTTTAGTCATTCAAATCATTACTCTAGGCCACCTGGAAGCTGAGATAATGAGAAACACCTATTGCAGTCCTATTGTTATGGCGGCCATTTTGAAAATCCAAGATGGCCGCCATAAATGCTGTCCGTTAGGGACAGACTTGTTGTCATTTTCCTATTGGCCCGTTAAGGACGTGCGCAGTGGCGATGCGCAGTATACCCGATGCAGTTACGTTTTACGTGCTCTGTAAATTTAGCTAAACTACGGCAAAAGTATTGATAGTACCCTAAATTACAACTTCAAATTCTAGTGTTATTTTATAAGATATAGTCACATATATGATACAATCATATCAACAATTTCACCATATAACAATTATAATTTCCAGATCCAGATCTGAAATAAGAATCGCGAATAGAGTGTGTGAATGTGGTGTGCGATGGGCAGCGCAGGTACAGTGCAGTGCAGCGCTAGTAGTGCACGTGTGCTTATGTACCCGGCCGGCCGATCCGTCCGGTTTTCACATCACGATCACTGCATCTGCGCTGCCCAGGCCCACCACATGCAAAATGCACACCACATCGCGATTCTTATTTGACTGAGATCCATGGATCTGGAAATTATAGTCTAATTGTTATATTGGTGAAATATTGTTGTGATAATTGTAACATTTATATGTGATTGTATCCTATAAAATAACACTAGAATTTGAAGTTGTAATTTAGGGTACTATCAATACTTTTGCCGTAGTTTCGCTACACAGAGCACGTAACTGCATCGGGTATACTGCGCATCGCCACTGCGCACGTCCTTAACCGGCCAATAGGAAAATGGCAACAAGTCTGTCCCTAAGTTAACGGACAGTAATGCTTCCGGCAAATTGTAAACATTGGTTTTCTGACTTCTTATACTATACAGATTCCAAAAATGTTTAGGTTTACAAATCCCCAAAAAAAGTTTACGAAAGCTAAAATTTCGACATAGTGAACCTGACTATAACATCGAACTTGAAATCACAAATTTCACTACATGTCATTAGGTCTAGTATTTAATAGGAAGTTCAGTTTCGACGGTAAGAAAGACCAATCACAGTACGTTGCTCATAGCGTGATTTGTGGACTGACTAATCACGCTCTTTGTTTCATGCGCACACAATAGCCTGCCCAAACGTAAACAACAACACGTCACTGGATCATTGCTGCCACTATTTCGTTCGGTGCGACAGAAAGTTTCGAGGCAAGTAAATCCGACTTCTGTGCCATACATGTCATCGACACTCAGAGCAAGTTTATACCATATAGTGATAACAACTATGAAAAGTGCAAGGAGTGTGCAGCTAAGTGGATAACATTGGAAGAGAGGTTGGAAAGTGAAATTGCAATAGACGTTTTTGAAACAAATACACCGAAGTAAAGGTGTGGGACAAGTCAGTCATGGCTGTACTGACGCGACGAGGCACAACTCAGCCAGAGCAGAGGGCGGCTGGCCAGAGGAAAATAAAGAAGTGAATGAGAAGTCTCCAATAATCTTCAGATTGTAGGAGGCAGATTAAACCCAAGAAGAAGAAGATGACTGTAACTCTAAGAAATCGGGAACTGGCAGGTACGTTATAATATGAACAGATCTAGCTCTACGACTTCATCAAATGAAATGTATTCCCATTTTACAAAAATTAAATTGCACTAAAAAAAAGAAGAAAAAAGACATAAGATAAGTCAAATTGTCCATATTTACTAAAAAATCCGAAAATGAATTAGGGTTCGTTAATCCGAAAATGAAATAGGGTGTGTGTGTTTGTGTGTGTGTGTCAGCGTTTTCGCCAGGAAAAAATTTACGCGTGGCGCAAAAACACAAACTTATATGTCGGAAAAATTACCCGTGGCGCATGGTGTTGCTGCTAATCAAGCACGGGATGCCGCACCGCAGGGCTAGGGGTAGGGCCGGGAGTCATCAGATATCGCCACATTTCCCGTTGCCGGACTTTTCAATGTGAAATTTGCAACATCAGAAATGAAAAAAAAAATCTAGAAAATTGCCCAATGTTAGTGTAAAAGTACATATTTTACCGTATGAGTGGTTATTTTCGCAAAATTATCGATTTGATTTACAAATTGAGAGACGCAAATTGAACATGTGCGTCGAAAAAAAAAAACATGTCAATTGAATGATACGGAACATGCACTAGAAGGTCTGCCAGAGTTTCGGCAGGCCCCGCGCTGCGAGAGAGGTAGCTAGCTAGTGCGCCAACTGCCTTGTAAGTTGCACTCTTAAAAAGTGCCGAAAAGGAACGAAAATGCAAGATTATTACGATCGCACCTATTCTAGACTATCTCTTATTTTACTTACATGTTTGCAAGGCTTTTAAAACAAATACGAGAACAATTACCTGCAAAACGGCGAAAAAATGCGCTGATAATCTCGATATAAATTTTCTAACTTGCTCGGACAAGGTGAACTGAACCTAGCGCTCTTTTGTTGCCAATTTGCGAACGGGCCGGTGTAGACTACACTACACGTTATATGATATCGCAGCCCAGAAATTGGCAACGATCGCAAACGATCTGATTTTCTGCTATGTTCAATCGCTTATTGAAAGTCTCACTCGCGTAACAAGCGCTTGAGTTTTGAATGTTTTACTTCAGGAGAAGTAATATTTTGCTCAAAACTGAGGTAATACTAAATATTCTGTAACTATATTTCCGTAAATATTGTTTCATAAATCCAGCAAAGTATCGATACTTGTCATTTTATTGCCGTATAAAAAGATGAATTTGAGAGTGAAACACTGCATTTTTGCAGACCGCTTTATGAGATTCGGATGAAGCCGCCGCGCAGCAGCGGTCCAGCTGCCTGTGCTGGCGGCCGGCCGGCCGCCCGCGGGCCGGCCGGACGACCGGGCGAGGGATGGGTGTACGGTGCGTGTTTCTAAAATCAAATCGGAGATTTCCTCGTCTCCTCGAAGCGATTTAAGAGTGATGATGCGGCTTTATTTGGCAATAATATTTGTTGTATTTGTGGAGACAAATCATCAAATATGAATTATGAAAATGGTGTCTGCAAATATGGGGCAATTGTCATGAATTTATTGATTTTACACATGGCGGTATTATCTCATCAAAATTTTCGGGTGGCGCAAGTTTGAAGAATAAATTTACGCGTGGCAGCACCGCCACGCGAAAACGGCCTGGTGAGAACGTTGGTGTGTGTGTGTGTGTGTGTGTGTTCTTGTATAGCATGCAATATGAGCAGGCATGTTCTTACACACACCCACAGTTTGAGGAGATTCCGCTGTGTGAACAGCAATTTGAGGAGCTCCTCAAAAGAACATATTATTGCAAAGTCTTTCATTTGGCATAATTAGTCATGTACAGTGTCCTGGGGAAATCTCCCCAATTTACCATTCATGAGCACAGTGATGATCGAATTGCGGGTTCCCATGAGAGCACATCAAATTCATGTGTGAAAATGTTGTAGGGCGCCACTGACGTCGCCACCTCAAATTGTCCTCCCCAAATTGATGTGTCGTACAGTCCTATACCGTGCAGTAGCCAGGTACAGGTATTAAGCTGGGCCTAGGGGCTAGGGTAGCTAGAGATAGCTACATTATTATGGCCGCAGGCTATAGGCTAGCTAGGCCAGGGCGCGCAGCGACCAACGCGTCGGCGCGCCGCCCCGGGATCGTGGTGCCGGTGCGCGCTATAGCTGGAGGCCGGCCGCCTCGAGATAGATCCGTTGGTTTTGATTTTCATCATTCTGGAGATATTTTGGTCGTTCTGTATTTGTTGACGTCAAACCCAAATCTGGCTGCGAACAAGTAGACGCGACAGGGGTAATAATATAATTGATAAGCGCTTAGAGATGATTATCAGTCGTGATAGGCGCTGTATAAATCGAGGATATATTTATTATTATATTCCGCACTCGATCGCACTGCATAGCAGCCTTGCTCAAATTGCATGTTTTAGTAATAACACACACACACTTACCACACACAACGAACTCATACACCATACAATTTGAGCCAGCCTCGCTCAAATTGCATGGTGGTTTAGTTCTAACACACACACAACACACAGCGAACTCATACACCATACAACTTGAGCCAGCCTTGCTCAAATTGCATGGTGTTTTAGTTCGAACACACACACAACACACAGCGAACTCATACACCATACAACTTGAGCCAGCCAGCATAGCTTACATAACACACATTCCATACACATTCTGCACTTTTTGACATCAATATTTTATGTTTCCAAAACCGTGGCGTAGGCTACCGTGGTCGGACAAGTAAGGAGGGGGGGGGGGGGGGGGCTCACTCAATATAAACCTCATGATTATCTTTCAGCATTAGGGGCAAATGCCCCCCCCCTTGTCCCCCTAACTGATGAATAATTAAAGACATAAAAAAAAACATACCTTAAATAATATATGCCTACACATCACATGCACATTCTGCACTTTTTGACGTCAATAATTATGTTTCTGAAACAGTGGCGTGCAGTAGCAATACAGACACGAATTTGGCATTGTCAATCCATTGGACAAACATGTGAACAATACACACCCCGTTGGCATATGAATATCATGGTGAATTTTGTGATAATAGTGTCACATTTATTATTAGTTCCGTCTTTATCTCACTATTCGTTTTGATACTAAATCATTTATGTTGGTATAAATCATTCTTCAATTCTCTTCCTGGCATTGAAACTCATATAATATGTTATCACATTTCTTCGTGGCATGTATAACCATCACTATTCAGTGTCACAACATGCACGATCGACGTTACGCAATGTTTGACTTAAAATATCATTACTCTCGAGTGAACATTGAAATGGAAAAATAAAGCATCATTTTTGTTTAAAGTTAACCCTAATAAGGCAGGGGGGCTATTATGCCCCCCCCCCCCCCCCCCCTCCGCGATTTTTCTGATTGCTCCGGAACGCATAGAGATGACGCCCTGCTGCTTGGTGACTTTTTTCGTTTGGGTCTTGCTCATTTTTAAAAACAAAGTTTTAGAAATTCGGACATACCATTACAAAGACATGTGACCTTTTATCTATGCATGTCCACCCGAAAATCGCTCAATTTCGTGATTTGTGTACAAAACATACGGAAATACGAACAAATATTCGTAAAAAGAGATATATCAGGTTTTTGTTAGGGTTTTTTAGGGTTAAAGGGGTAGTACAGTTTTGTTAAGCTGAACCTTAGTAACCAAAACTGGACAGTAACATTATAAACTAATAGTTATAACTCCACCATGCTCGAAATGTATACAAAATTACAAACGACTAAGTAAAAAGCCCGTTATCATTAAAACAAAAAAGAGCCATTAAAACACAAGAGGGCGCTTTCTAAAAAGGCATTGGTTTCAACCATTTTTCACACAAATTTATGCATGTGATGTTTTATTGAAATAATGATTAAAAAAGAGAGATATTAAGGTATACATATTGGAAACAAGAGGGGTCCACTAAAAAGCAGTGCTTGTACAAATGTGGACCCCTCAGATAATAATGAATACTTAAAGTCATACCTGTAAAGTGTCCAAATCCACGAAAATTACTTGGAGCTTCCTCGTTTCTCTTCTACCGTGTTGTTTAGCTTATGGTAAAAGAAGAATAAAATAGGGTTTGATTTGTTCAAATGTCCCTTTAGTATGAAGATAATTATCATTTAAATCTTTTATTTCAATCACGTTGATTAACGCTTTTGATAAAAAGTACAGTTGTCCTAGCTGAGAACGTCCGCATGCAGCATGCGTGAGAACATTCCGGAGATTGAACTTTGAGCCGAGCGATTGCAAATTCCATGAATTCTGTACTACGTGTGTAAACATACACGGGTGCGAATATCTCAAACGGATCATTCATTACTGCGACAAATGTATGGCAGACCATCAGTATTCGGTGATAAAATATGAACTCAATATTTGTTTTTTTCACTAGGTAAACAGTGTTCTTTTTCTTTCAAACTTTCACAAATCTTTCAATTGTATTTTACAATGATATTGATATAGGATTGAAGTCTCAAATGTCATTTTGTGCAATATCTGACACTTTACAGGTATCACTTTAAATTAATACAAAAGTGAATTAATTACTACAAACGAACTAAAATATAGGAAAAAAGGGATGCCAACAGAGACGAAAATATGACAAGAGAGAACATTACATGACAAAGATAAAAGAAGACGGTGACGATACACAAAATAGACACTGCAAAAAAGGAGAGAAAATAAATGAGATATCGGGGGTACAAAAATAGTACAAAAGGATGAGCAGCATGTGGGGTTGAGAAGAAGCTGGGGAAGAAGAATTGCGCTTACGAAATGAGATATGCATATTAGCAGGCAACGAATCTATAGATTTAATAAACAACATATATTTCGTTTTCTGGAGATTCAAAGATAATTTTTTCGCTCGTATCCACAATAAAGAATTACTCATTTCAATATTAACTATTTTAACTAATCTATAAGGATCATTGTGAGAAAAAAATAAATTTGTGTCATCAGCAAAAAGTACGAAAGACAATATAATATATATCAGATGATCGACAAAAGTCATTAATGTATAAAATAAATAAAAGTGGGCCTAATAAACTACCTTGTGGAGCACCACAATTTATATTACGGAAATCTGAAGAGTTATCATTTAAAATAAGGCTGAGTCGGTTCGGTCGATCACACCGGTTACCGACCGTTTCAATCGGGACCCGGTTCGGTATATCGGGAAACAGTGCCCCGAAAAAAAAATGAAAAAAAATAAAATGTTAAAAAAGAAATTAAGATTATCACAATAATGTAGCGGAATTCAAATAAAAACGGGGCAATTGATATCATTTACTTTAAAGAGTGGTTATTTTCGAGAAATTATTGGTTCATTACTTCGTATGACAGTCAGAAATTGAACAGGAAGCGCAAAATTGCTAGTCATTTGAACGATATTGTCGGCGGATGTGCACACAATGTTAGTCCGATACTCCAGGGGAGTTGTCTGATGGATCTTTGTATGATCCAGCTGATGAGCCAGTGCATTCAAAAAGTGGCTCAAAATACGTTTTTTGGTCATTTGCACCATTTAAAAATGTTTTGATATTCTACTTACATGATTTCATGGCGTTTGACAGCCGAACAGAAACAAAAATGAGCCCCAAAACAATGAAAACAACTACTCAAAACATCGATAAAAAACGACTACATCGCTCCCATTCGCTCGTATACCCTGTGTGCAAGTTAAGTTACGGGTCTCTTGCTGGGCCGGTGGAACTATGTTCCAGTCCGCCCTCTATCGGCAAGATCCATCCGCCAGGAATTGGGGAAGTCCCCGGCGGATGGATCTTGCGCAAGAAAAGAGACCCCGTAACTTGCACACAGGGTATACGAGCGAATTGGAACGATGTAGTCGTTTTTTATCGATGTTTCGAGTAGTTGTTTTCATTGTTTCGGGGCTCTTTTTTTCTGTTCGGCTGTCAAACGCCATTCGAAATCATGTAAGTAGAATATCAAAATGGTGTTGATTGCGAAAAGGCTAATTTATAGCCACTTTTTAAGGGCATGCAGTGGCTCACAGTCACAAGCGATCGTACATGTGATGTTTCCCCCAGACTAGCGGGCTAAGTTTCTGTGAACCGTGTTGCGATGGGCAATGGTGAACAAACGATGAATTTACTTCGAAAAAAAAACAAACTTTTCATGCGAAACTGAGTTAATTCTGGATACTGTAACTATTTTCCCGTAAAGATTGATATGTAAATCCATTAAAGCCTCAGTATTTATTATGTTATTTGCATATAAAAAGAGCAATATAAGCCCCAAACAGTGCATTTTGCCGATGCGTGCACGATTGCGTGATTTTACCGGTCCGAGTTTCGACGGTGAAAATTTATCGGGATACCGGTTCCCGACCGGTAAAAGTTTATCGGGACCCGGTTCCGACAATTACCGACATGACTCAGCCTTAATTTAAAAATACATGAAAGAACCACTCCAAGGCCATCCCACGTATACACCATAATGTGAAAGTTTATAAAGTAGAATAAGGTGGTTAATCGTGTCGAAGGCCTTGGAGAAGACCAGGAAAATGCTGCTATTAAAAAGTGCTGCTTATGGTTGATAAAATGTGATAATGTAGAGTCATGTGCAGTATCTAATGAGCAATATGTCAAAGTTACACAGAATATACAAAACATGGTCAAGAAAGAGAAATATGCAAACAGATATAATAATAATAATATACAAAAACTTCATAGAGAGTCGTTGGTGTGCTTTACAGTGAAATTGGTGGAATTATTGACAAGCTAAAACTATTTTATTTATTTTGTCAGTAAGATGAAAACTGTTACAAAAACATGAAAGGAAAACAAAACGCTGTTATTTTCTCTAACTGTTACTGATCAGTGCATTATTAGGACATTCTTTGAAAAGTGAAACTTTTTTGGACAAAATGAAGTTTTAATTTTAGTTACTCTGTTCCATTTTTTTAAAGACTAATGTCCAAAGTTTCATAACATATTTTGTACAGTTAATTGAGATATGATCATACTTATTTCCATAAATTAACATAATATTGAACAAATTTAAACTCAGAAAATGATATTACGCAAACTTATACCTCTTATAGTCCAGTACATGTTGATACTAACTTC
>JBAMJV010011296.1:0-32290 GCA_037951105.1 Echinarachnius parma
AAAAATGAAAAAGATAAATGAAAAAGATGTATATACCAATGTAGCCTTCTCATTAACTGACAGTGAAGTACCTAGTGTTTGTCCTTAACGTACGGGAAGGACATAATATGTACCCCAAAAATATTAAGTTGTCTTGGCGAGATGTACTATTAATTGTAATTCAGATCATGAATTCTAATGCGCAAATTGATTGGTTAAAACGCAAAAATTGTCTGACTTTCATTAATTGTGACTTTTAACCCGTTGAGGACGAATTGATTTTGGTATAACACACATTCTCCATAGACTCAAGCCCGAAATATTTCGGGACCAGTCCTCATCGGGTTAATCGATTGTACCTTTTCTTTAATGGGCCCCTGCGGTCTACTGGCGCTTATGAACGTCTAATTATGTATCATTTTTGTTGTAATTTAAATCAGAAAAAAAAAGAATGGCAGTAATATAAATAGTTGTACATTGTCAAATGGTGTTGGTGGTTTAAGAATATTGGGGTCCTTTTTCGCGTGGAACCAACATAAATCTTGCATTAAAATTATGTTGGTGCGTGATTAAATAAGTATGAGTTGTACCTCCACAACGTGTAGCAGTAGTACATGTTTGTGATCTAGGTCCAGTTCCCCCGGCTCCCTCTCGTACAGCGGCAACACTGAACTGGTAACCCGTGTCTGGCTGGAGATCACTCATGGTGGTAGATGTCATTGCTGGTCCTACTGTCTTCTCTTCTGACTGTCCAGTGACTAGCATGGATTGGTAGATGGTGTACCCAACCAGTGGTGAGGCGCCTATCCAATTTCCGCCAGCATTCCAAGCATTCCAGTACAAGTCCATAGTACTACTGGTCATCCGGACACACACGGGAGCATTATCCATTACTGGCAGAACTGATAATAATCGGTGAATGTGAAAAATATGTTTGTTTAAATATTAGGCGTTATTAGGTAATACATAATACACAACCTTTATTGAACATTAACATTTTTCATTTAATCTTGATAATTTGAACAATTTTGTATGGCCATTCATTCGTTGGTTAATAATGATGGTCATTTAACAAAAATGAAATATAATCTAAAGGTCTTTGTGTTCCTTTCTACTTAATTATTCCATTAACAATTCTGATATTTCAGATACAAACAAAATAAATAAATGTAGTATTCACCAAATGTAGAAGCATTTACAAAAGATCTCGCTACTGGTGGATCAAGCAGATTGCAGACATATGTCCCTGGGCTAACGCTATCGACCGAGAAGACTACCGATCGTTTGTTATCCCGGACGATACTTGAGGCGTTCGTTATGCCGAGTTTATTCAGACTGCCATTCTCGTTGACGTATCGATAGAAGTGGACGTCCGATATTTCAGGGACTGGATAACCGGCGACGACACATGCGAAATATGATGGCTGGTATGGATTCACCGCAGGATTAGTGGTCAGGTCAGATATACCTATGGGCATTACCATGGGAAAGTGGACATGAATTCAAACAAATAATTGGCTCTATTTCAATTTTTTTCGATTATTTGTTCATAAATCATGATCATATAATCAAATCTTTCAGTTCACTTGATTTTGTTTTTATTCTTAAAGGGACATTCCCTCTTTTTAAAGTTGCGAGGTTATTGTCTTATCTGAAAGAAAATGTCATTTAATACCATGCCTGAAAAAACATTAGGGCTTGAAATCTCTTTTTCGTGGAGTTATAGACCTAAAACTAATAAACCGTTGTCCAATTCTAATTGTGCATTATATGTATATTCACCCAGTGACGAAGTTAAAACACGGATTTCACGAAGTACCACAGCGCTATGCGTGACCCCTCCGTGACCCGCGCTAGCTACGTGACCCGCGCACAAATAAGAATAGCATGACCGCACACTAGGCAAAATAACCAAACCTCGCTTAAACTGACTACATGTAATTACATATTCTTCATTTTTGAGATTTTTTCCCGTGACCTACCTTTACAAATGTCAGCTTCACAATACCTTTACAAGAATAAGTACAATATAGTTGTAATATTATGCTAAATCAGTTAAACTCTTTTATTGACCGATATATAGTCTGATGGAGGGACGCATTCGTTTTTCATTCGTAGAATCCAAATTATAGGGCTGTTCGATCTGATTTGTGTGTGTGTGTTTCATTCATCCCTTCATTCATTCATTTTTTCACCGGGGGTGCTGAGATATATATACGTATATACAAGGAAGGAATTTTAAAGTGGTACGTATACGGTCAACGGATTGGGGGCGTGGCACAACTGCGAGGGAGCGGAGCACCGCAGGGGGGGGGGGGGGGGGGGATGGGAAGGGGGTGTCCCCCCTCCCACGCTAGGGAGCTTTTGCAAATTTTGACTCGAAATAATGCAATCTGGTGCATACTTTGGAAGGAAATTTGATAATACTTAATTAAAGAAATCATTGCAGAGCACGATTATTTTTTGCTATTTTGAACCCCCTTAGGCGATTTGTTCACTTTTTTTTCACTTTCGTCCGCGAGCCGCGAAGCGGCAACTTTTTTTGCTATTTTGAACCCCTGTAAGCGAATTGTTTTTCACCTTTTTAAAACTTTTGTCGACGAGCCGCGAAGCGGCGACTTTTTTTGGCTATTTTAAACCCCGTAAGTGATTTTGTTTCACCTTTTTTTCACTTTCGTCCACGAGCCGCAAAGCGCCGAATTTTTTTTGCTATTTTGAACCCACGTAAGCGATTTTTTTGTTCACCTTTTTTTCACTTTTGTCGACGAGCCGCGAATCGGCGACTTTTTTGGGCTATTTTAAACCCCCGTAAGTGATTTTGTTTCACCTTTTTTTCACTTTCGTCCACGAGCCGCGATTTTTTTTGCTATTTTGAACCCCCGTAAGCGATTTGTTCACCTTTTTTCCCACTTTCGTCCACGAGCCGCGAAGCGGCGACTTTTTTTGCTATTTTGAACCCCCGTAAGCGAATTTTGTTCACCTTTTTTTCACTTTTGTCGATTGTCGACGAGCCGCGAAGCGGCGATTTTTTTTTGCTATTTTGAACCCACGTAACGCCCGTGGACACACTAAAACACACGCTGTTGATCCCATGTGTATCTCCTAGTGGAACTGTTGTTTCTGGCGTATTTTTGTATAGTTAGGTGGATCTGTAAATGATGCGCTTGATGTAGAAGGATCATTTTCAAGATGGGGGCAAAAGGTTCTCAACATTATCTTACCCTTGCTTTGATTGATCTCTATTTTAGGGTGCCCTTTTACTTCAAATTGTTCTGACAAGCCAGAAGAAAAAAATCAGCAGAATTGTTTCGTTTATTTGCTGACTGTCGTTTATTGTGGCTGTCGGCTGTGTGACAATTTCTAATTTCCGGGGGTGCTGCAGCACCCCCAGCATCCCTGCTTCACGGGGCCATGTCCCCATCCTTCAACTGGAAACTGTTTAGACGTTTTGTAAAAGAGGACTGTTCCTTTAAGTGTCTCTTTTTAGGAGAAACATAAACCATACACGAAACTCCACACATGGGACGACCCTGTGCACATTTCAGGAAAATCTTAATTTTTAATTTTTTTCCTGGTATTTTCATTATTCAAGGCACCAAGTTGGATGACTGATATTCACAGTACATTTTGAGATAGACATTTTTTTGACAGTTTTGAGTTTCATTTGTTAATGAATCAAAACATTCGGACAAACCGTAACGCAAGTAACTGATGTTTCTGCATCCTATCATTTTCCCCAAATATTTTGGATTTTTGTCAATACTTACTTTTAGGACACATACAAATGTCAGCTTATTTGACCAGGATTACCTTTTAGAAGGTGCTGTTCACGTTTTAGGTGTACTAACTTTGTTTCCATGTATTTTTTTGTAAGTAAACGCGAGTTACCGAACGGGATTATTCCACGAATGCTCCTACAGGTAGCTATGTCAGTCTTGTTTGTGTTGTCTAGTTAGTGCACATCTATTTAATACTTGGTGATAAAATCAGCCTACTGTTTCATACAATAAAGGAGTAACAGCACATGAAAGTAGTCAATGTACCATAAAGTGTAACGCAAGTTACCGTGGAAATGCCCCTATGATTGAAGGGAAAGAGATGACAGCGACACTACACAAAACAAATTCAAAACTCGCGTATGTAATGTGATAACTTTAACCAGGAGATGGCTCAGTTGTGCAAGTCGTTAGGGTTCTCTTGATTATTGAGGGTATTACTTTTTTCCTTATGCATATGCTATATTATTATGGCGTCATTGTGCACTTCAGCGTTTTATATCGTTGATTTTGACAGCCTCTCATTGTTATTCAATTGTTTTGTATCTTAAAATGTCGAATTAAAACTAAGAATTCATTAATAATTCTCTTATCTGACAATATGCATGATTTACTCACCGTTGCATTCTGGGAGAGCCCAGTTGGGTAAGCACTTCCCATTACAAAGTCCGGTTATCTTATCACAGGCCAATTCCTGGCAGTGGCACGAATGGGAACAGCCCAGGCCATAGAACACTCCTTGACATTCTGTACATTAAAATGACACATGTACATATATTTGATTTTAAAGTGACATTTCATACTTACATTTCTGACCAATATCATTGTAGGATTCAACTGAATGATGTGTAAACGTTTTTTTTTTGTTTTTTTTTACAAACGCTGCTTACTTAGTGGAAAGTAAAAATTAATGTAAAATTATATCACCTTATGTTCATTAATTTTGAGTACGATCGGTAAGTGTCCCTGAAACACTTCTCGTGAAATCATTCATGTCTCCATGTTTATGGTGTCGGCATTTGAACAAATAAACCCATGAAAGTGTTGTGTTATTATAATAAAAACAACTGGGTACAAGTATAATGTAAAAGTTCAGTGATTTGGTGGAAATTAACAAAGTTATTAAGCAAAACATGATTGATAAAATAGTATTTGTTGTAAAAGGAAAACAAGGCGATAGCCGTAACGTGTCTCGCCCATTTGCGCGCATTCATGCAACATTGGACCTCATTTGACCTTTGACCTACTTATGTGACCTTTGACCCCAGCATATCATGGAGGCCGGTATAGGGCATCTACCAATCAAGTTTGCAATCAAGTTTGGTTACAAACTGATGCAGGGTTGGAAAGTTATCGACCCTAATAGACTCTTACCCCAAAACTTTACATTGACCCTCATTTGACCTTTGACCTACTTATGTTACCTTTGACCCCATAATATCATGGAGGCCCGTATAGGGCATCTACCAATCAAGTTTGGTTATAAACAGATGCAGGGTTGGAAAGTTATCGACCCTAATAGACTCTTACCCCCAACACTTTACATTGACCCTCATTTAACCTTTGACCTACTTGTGTGACCTTTGACCCCAGAATATCATGGAGGCCGGTATAGGGCATCTACCAATCAAGTTTGGTTACAAACAGATGCACGGTTGGAAAGTTATTACAATTTCACGGACGGACGGACGGACAGACGGACGGACGGACGGACGCAATTTGGATCCCTTAGTCTCCCCTCCACCTACGGTGGGCTCGACAAAAACTACAATAGTCGTACAAATTCAACATGTTGAACGTTTGAACATTACATGCACTTTGTAAAAAAAAACATTTCTATTTTGTTTTTGTTCAAGCATAATGTTTAGCCAATTAAATGGATGTAACTATAACCATCGTTAAAACTATGGAATACAATTAGTGTGAAGACTACATGAATAACTGAATACATGAATACCAAAATAGGCAAATATGCAGGGTAAAGAAAACACATTTACTAATGTGGCTATAACAGAAATATCTTATCACTAAGTTTCCTACTTAGTTTGCATCTATATCGATCAATAATCGGCCAAAATGGTTGAAATAGTATAAGAAATTCGAATAAAATACGGTTTACCTTGACAGTTGACCTGTCCGGCATGCACGTCATACCCCGCAGCACACTCATGGTGAGGACACTCCCCCGTGGTCTTTTCACACTGTGCATCGTCCAGACAGTGACACTTATCGGCACAGTCAGACCCGTAGTATCCAGCATCACAGGTATCTGGGACTAAGAATATAATTATGTAAACAAGTAGAAAATATTGTATAATGTTTGGCACAATAGTATATGCACCCGATTCACAAAAAGCACACAGTAAGCCACCGTAAAAAAAAAGAAAGGCACACGGTAAAATACTGAAGGGATGACATCTTCTGTAATCTGATGGACACGGTGGGATAATCTGTACAGTGATCCTATCCCTAACCCTAACCCTAACCCCTCAGACGGTACTTTACTGAGTACCTCGTCACCCAGGTGATAGGTGACAACATCTAAACAATATATTACCGTGTACTTTTTTGTCATCCCTTCAGTATTTTACCGTGTGCCTTCTGTGTAATAGGTGGTATATGACTACGGATGGTTTGCCTAATCAAGTGGCGTTAAGCATGTTTGACAATGTTTTGCACATACACGGCGTTAGATTGTAATTGTTTTGCATTGCATCCCAATTGGAAACCTGAAATAAGAATAAAATAATAACCGAATAACATTCAAACAGATGATGAAAATTGGGTGAAACTTAACGAGGGTTAAAGTTGTCATAATTCCATAGATAGCAATTACTTAAAAAATAATCCAGCTCGAGCAGAGGAAATCTGATCTACAGGCGGCACTGTGCTCGGCAATGCTTTGACATCTAAGCGTGCCCTCGTTTGGTATACCAATTAATTGTACACTGTATTATGTTTTTGATCGACATCAATTTGGTGTATATACCATCTATTACGCAGAAGAAGTTTTATGGAAGTCGTCCACTTACTCTGACAGTTATCCCCAGACCAGCCAGCATCACATCCACCATTGCACCCTGTGTATCGGTTGCAGTCAGTCTGATTGCAGTGGCAGGTCTGTGTACATCCAGCACCGAACTCTCCAGTATCGCAAGCTGAACACATTTTGTATAAACACAAATGTAAACATAATTATACCAGCATAAAAAGTAAATATCATTAAATTACTAGTCAGTGCATGGTTTAGCTCCGTTCAGACTGAATTAAAGTAACTTAAACTTGCAAGTTATCAATCAAATTAATAACGTTAATCAATTATGCTTGAATGGTAAAAAGTATAATAGAAACAGCTAAGGAACAGGGCTGTTTTCATTCAACACAAGATGGCGCCCACCAGACACCTGAAAGTTTCAAGTATTTTGTATCAACAACTGTGAATGTGATGTCTTGTAAACAATAGTTATGTCTAAAGAAATTTAATTAACAACAATGTTAAATAAATAAGTGCTCCACAATACCAATAGGCTAAACGTACGTCTATTTCAGCTGTGTCTGAACCGAATTTGATAAGTTGCTCACATTGAATGTTAAAAATGTATTATGTCACAAAAACTGTAATATTCCGTTAATGTGACTATTCACATTAATTGCAAAGCATCAATATTATAGGATTTCTCGGTCAATTTTGTAAGTTGGCCACACGAATTAATTTTGTGTTCATTCAATTTCGCCGATTTTGTCACCGCAGCTGTATTTTGTAGTTCAAAAGCGTTTTTTAGCATTTGAATTCATATAACGATCATTCGAAAACATTTTGTTTGCATTCGATTTAAAACGGGTTTCTATTTCGTGAAATTATCATTCAATTTAAAGCGAGAAAATTCGTGATTACGTAATACTGCCTTCCATGAATTCCGTTGGCGAAATTGAATGCTAATAGCTTGATTTTTTAACTTGTCACTCTCTAGTATAGATAATTTAACAAATGTGGGGTTTACTTGCCCAACTGGGCCACAGTAAATATAGCCTAATATATTGTGGTGAATATTTAAGTGAATACTGATGCAAAATAAGGGAATCGTTCCCATTGATAATTCCTCACAAAATATATTTGTGCATGCATGATTTAGTACAGTCAAACCTGTCATAATGGCCACCTTTCTATAGAGATCTCCTGTCTATAGTGGTTTCATATTATCCTGTTTCCAGGTGGTCACTAAACACAGATTGGACTGTATATCACACAATGTTTATATGAAGAGAACTTAGATTATTATATAACTGTACCATGCAGGGACATTAGTTTATTGTGTAACACCTAATCAATGTGGAGACACCAATATATCACATAGCCCTTATGTTGTGAAGAGAGTTTAGTAAATTGTATAAGGCTTATACCGTTAAGAGATTAAGAGAGCTCAGTTGATCGTATAAGGATTATACCGTGAGTAGAGCACAGTATATGGTAGAAGGCTTATACCATGCTGATAGCACAGTATATGGTATAAGGCTTATGTATACCTTGGAGAGAGCTCAATGATAGGTATATCTGTTATACTATGGAGAGACATCAATATATCATATAAAGCTTTATACCATGAAAAGACCGTAAGACTTGTACCATTGATGTAATATGGATGTTTATATATATATATATATATATATATATAGTAGAAAGAAGGGCTGCTGGTGAGGCGTAGCTAGCTTTTTGTCTTGGCTACATGATTTTGTCTTGGCTACATGATTTTGTCTTGGCTACATGATTTGCTCGATTCCAGATCTTCTCCTCGATTTGACCACAATTCTGTTTGGACACTGTCAAACACATTCTATGAGCCGTCATGACTCCCGCACACACCCACCCACCCCAGTAACTTGGCCTCACACACAATCCAAATCGCCCGAGCCCTGATGAAGTCCTTTACGGACGAAATATTGGCACAATAAAGTGAAGAAAAAAGCTAGCTACGCCTCACCAGCAGCCCTTCTTTCTACTTAATATGTTCACTACTGGTATCCAAACGTGTACGTGGGTTAAAGCACTCTTCGCTTTATATATATATATATATATATCTAGAGACAAAAATTTAAATAAAACACCGTAAGAAAACATAGTTCTCCGAATTTTCGCCCAAAGCCTTGTTACTCTTATTAACTAAGCATTGTTGAAATTAAATATGATTTCCAATTCAACACAAATATGTTTAAATGTGTGATTCTCTTTACATGACAATAATTAGCTATTCTTCACGACTTATATATCAATAACACATTCAAACCTGTATTAAGTGGCCACCTGTTTAATTATAGCACCCAACCTGTTTTAGTAGGACCTGTATATAGCAGCCAATCAGTCTACCTTGGCTAACCTGCACATAAATGCAGTGTTATAGAACCTGTCTGTTGGGGTCACCTGTCTACTGTGACCATAATTTTGTTTCCCTTATGTTTGAGTCCACAGTCAAACCTGTCTATCAGCCAACCTGCCTGTAGTGACCATCAATAGTGATCCCCTGTAGAGAAAAACAATATTATGGAACCTTTCTATAGAGGTCACCTGTCTACAGTTACCAATTTACTTGTTTCCCTTGGGCGTTGGGTGGTTAATACGGTGGTTTAGCAAGACACATTCCTAATGCACAACTGCAAACAATTCTTACAGTTGTTTGTTCGTTCTATTGTGTAAGCATTTTTGTATGAATTATGTGATTAAAAAAAAGAAATAATGCAGAATGTCTTCATTTTATTATATTGATACAGATCATACTAAATCTAGGTAATAATATGACACAAAATGGACTAGCAGTAGTCCAATTTGAAATAATTTGTTGTTATAATTATAATAAGGGCTAAATCACTTGAGCGAGCAGCTAAATAGAATGAAGGAAATACAATTTTGAACGATCGTTGTAAGCATTCGGCTTAATTTAGCGAATTTGAATGAACCGCTTATCAATACGAATGAAAAGTTTACAAAATTGGCCGAGAAAACCTATATAAAAGTCAACATTTGATTATAGTTCTGTTCGGCTTATTCAAAACAGCAAATCCACATTATGCATGGTAATGGTGGTGGAAGCCGGTACTGCCAATGAAGTGTACATACTGTGTCATAACACTACTTTAACCTAATTTATATAATGAACTCCCAATAACACGTTTGGGGAATGAGTGTACGAGAATTCGCACATGCGACCCTTCTTCCAATATATTCTAGGTACAATAACTTAGAAAGGTAAGCTTATCACGAACCTGTGTTGCAATTGAGTCCCTTGACTCCTACGTCACAGATGCAACCGAATGGATCTGGGAGGCAGAACATGTTGCCATGGCACTTGTTGGCAGCATCCGTGGTATACGAGCATTGGTATTCACAGCTTGTTCCAAAGCGATTTCCCCCAGCAATCCGACATACTTGAATTAAGAAATACAAGGTGAATAAGTATGAGAAGACAACGTAATCATGTTTTGTATGCCCAATTTGTAATTGAAAGAGCTAGTATTACAATTAATGACGTGTTAAATATTGGTGTTGAATGTTCCACCACTGCAGCTTGCGATAGTGGGATAGTTCATTTTTGGTAAGACTGAACATTTGTAACCAAAACCTGCATACTAACATTACAAACTAATAGTTTTAACTCCACCATGCTCGGAAGGTAAAACAAATTACAAACGACTAAGAAAAACAAATTGTTTCAGCCATTTTTTATATAAAATTGTGCATGCGATGTTTTGTTAAAATAATAATGAAGTAGAGAGATAATCAACAACTAACCAAAAACCTTTGTTGAAAAATGAAGCATTTTATACTTTTTTTTTCTAAATCATCGAAAAAACCTGGTGCCCCAGATTTATTCCGATTGGATTTTTTTTTTTTTCAGCCGCCTCCGAACAGATTTTAATGACATTTAATAAAATAAAAGTTAAATACCCCTTTGATATAAATAATTATGCCTGAAATCAGAATTAACTTACTTGTAAGGCAGTTCGGTCCCTTGAAGTTATTCGGGCAGATACACCTTCCTGTCTTATCATTACACACTCCTCCGTTGTAACATTTGTCACAGATTCCATGACAGTCTGGTGTTCCCCACTTGCCAAGTGGACAACCTCATACAGGGAACAGGTTATTCAATAAAGAGATATTAACGACTGATGAACGGAATAAGGAAAATGAATAACATGCCATGTGCAAATTCGGGAGTTGTGTTTATACTGACGTCATGTGCCTGGATAAAACAATCTTTTCCATGTTGCCTCCTTCTTTCTCATTTTGAGTAGCTAAAATCCAAAGTAATATTTTTAGTTTTCAACAATTATTGCTTTGTACGAATTACAATGTAATTGATACGAATCACACTTGCAGCAGCTTGCAAATGACGTCACGGCCAATGGCAATTGCGAAAGACACATGATAATTCTCAACAGATGTCACATGGATTTGTTCTTAGATTTTTGCACATGATTCTGTAAATTTATTTTTATAACAAGATTTGTATGTTTATAAAATGATTAAATACATTTCAAATGGTAACTCAGAAATGCTGACAAGGTAAATGTTAGGCTTAACCTGCCTTTTCTGTAGACATGGTAGATATGAGTACATACTACTATTACAACAACTGCCTCCGTCTACTACTACTACTACCAGGCGCGCCGGAAGCAGTTTTGGATGGGGGGGGGGGGGGGGGGGGCAAAACCCTAAGGGGGCTCACGATTTATGTGTTTAGGGCTCATGCCCAACCCCACTCACAGAGTTGCCAACTTTGAGCCAGAGGTGAGAGTGAGAGCGTGATTGAGTGATTGAAGTGATTGAGCGGAGTCCCCCCTCCCACGGTAGGGAGCTTTTGCATTTTTTGACTTGAAATTGTGCAATCTGTTGCATCAAAACATGATTCAACAACATAGCTTACAACCAAAAATGAGTTCCGAGGGAGCGAAGCGACCGAGGGCTGGGGCAGAGCCAGAGGGGGAGGGTTTGGGAGGGGGTATCCCCCTCCCAGAGGGAAGATTTTGCATTTATATACTTGAAATGGTGCATTCTGGTGCATAAAACATAAACCATATGCCACATTTGTATGATCCAACATCAAAGTTTACAGTCCCGAGGAGCAAAGCGACCGAGGGTTTGGGGCAGAGCCAGAGGGGGAGGGTTTGGGAGGGGGTATCTCCCTCCAACGGGGAAGATTTTGCATTGATATACTTGAAATTGTGCATACAAACATAAACCATATGCCACATTATGTATGATCCAACAACATAGCTTACAGCCAAAATGAGTCCCGAGGGAGCGAAGCGACCGAGGGCTGGGGCAGAGCCAGAGGGGGAGGGTTTGGGAGGGGGTATCCCCTTCCCACGGGGAAGATTTTGCATTCATATACTTGAAATAGTGCAATTTGGTGCACGTCACACAAACAGCCAGATCAATAACAGCCTAAACAGGAACTACGTGGACCGGTACTGAAAAATACACCCCAGACGTACCATACGCAAGTTACACAACAAAGTGAGATAATTTGTGCGCGCGCGAAGCGCGCAGCGAAAACGTTAAATGGATGTATACGTTAAATGGATGTATAACTTAGTTTTTAAACTGTAAATCAATGGAGCCGCGAGCTATCGAATCTGGCAGATTCTTCTTCAGGCGAACAAATGACACTAACATTTCGTTTTTAAACGTTAGAATTAACAAGTATTGGCTGATGAATAAATGTTTTCTTTTCCTTTTTCCTTCTTTCTTTCTTTCTTTCTTTTCTTGTCTTTTTTTTTTTGAGGGGGGGGGGGCTTTTGTTTGGGGGGGGGGGGCAAAAACGCGTTTTGCCCCCCCCCCCCCCCCCCCCACTTTTTGGATTGGGGGGCGGCCGCCCCCCCATGCCCCCCCACTTCCGGCGCCTATGACTACTACTACTACTACTACTACTACTACTACTACTACTACTACTACTACTACTACTACTACTACTACTACTACTACTATTACTACTACTATTACTACTACTACTACTGCTACTACTACTACTACTACTACTACTACTACTACTACTACTACTACTACTTCTACTACTACTACTACTACTACTACTACTACTACTTCTTATACTACTACTAAACTACTACTGCTACTACTACTAATTATAATAACATAATAATAATTAAAATAATATTATAACAACTTTTATAGTCGGTCTCTAAAAAAATACTCTAGGCGCTCGTAAAAAGTAAATGTAACAGTGTTACCTCTCTCCATAAATTAACAAGTGTTTATACATTAACAGCTTCGAATAAATAAATGAGCCTTCACATGTTTCTGAAAAGGTACCAGGCATTGACTGATACACACACGATACTGATTGATATGAATACACCGTAAAGTGATGTAAAACTATATGTAATGTAATGTCAACGTTTAAATAGCAGACTTTCAGATGTCATATGAATATCCATTTCAACCACTCAATGTGACCTATACAAGTATACCATCACAACGTATTGTGCTGAAAAGGGTTCTTCATGAGTGTAGCACGATTATTATATGAAATACCTGTGACAATAAGCCTGTAAAGACCGCCTCGACTCGCTAGTCTATCGTTGTAATAGTGGATCTCATATATTCCTGCATCGGAGCTTTGGATTGGGTCAGAGAAGGAGAATTGTAGAGAGCCTTCAGCTGAATCAACGAAGTAACCTCCATCTTTCCTCCATCTGATGTCGCTGTCTGGGTTTGTAGGATTAGCGTCATTCAACATGCTGACAACCACTCCTGTGTCACCAACATTGACTCTCCTGGTGAAGACGTTGTCACTTGGAGTAAACTTAGCTGTGGAATTTCAAACATTTTGTTTTCCAAAATACTTATTTTACAATGAGATTTGTTATGTTAAACATTATGTTGATAAAGCTTTTCTTGATTGAGTATGCTTTGATTATTATTTCCAATATTACACATTTTTATCACCGGCTATTTGAACAAATACATCTTACTAAGTTTGTACACAGTACGACAAGAATTGACCATATTAAGCCGTGAAATGTTAACTGGCTAATTGAGCAATACTAATTGGTCGATATAAAGGAAGTATACTACATTATATCACATATTCAATCCATCCGCATATGCACCATGCAAACTACGTGCAGACCGTCCGAGCCAGACGCGAATTCGAGCACGTAGCAACGGGAACACAGGCCAGCGAGGACGGCGAGCGGAATAAGATGTGTCAGTTGGCCCATTCTCTACGGCGCGCATTGGACATTACTTGTTTGCATGTAACGATGTTATTGTTAAAATGTTAAAGGGTGGCTAAATTAAAAAAATTAAAGACTTTGGTTGATCTATAATAATGAAAACATCACATATCTGTTGAATATTTGATGTACATTTTTGTCATATTTGTTATATTATTTTTTCTATTACTTTTTTTCTACCTGCTCAGCTTCACCCCTAACAAAAACCAGCCAGAAGCTATTGACTTATGTGACATCATAATACCATTCAACCATCAGTCAGCTATATAAACAAAAGATATTGGTATGTCCACTGATCATCTATTTACAATAGCATTGTATGTTTTATACAATGCCCACTCACCATGAAAAGAAGGGTTTCAATGAAAACATCCAATGCTAATGCAATAAGGTACTTAGTGGGTGAGAACATGTCTTTTGTTTATGTTTATCTAGCTGATCGATGGTTGAATGGTATGGTGATGTCACAGAAGTCAATAGCTTCTGGTTTTTTAGGGGTGGATCTTAGCAGGTAGACTAAAAATAATATAAACAATAATATAAAAAATATGACAAAAATGTACATCAAATAGTCAACAGACATGACAGATATGTGATGTATTCATTATAGATAAACCAAAGTCAACATGCGTTTTTAATTTAGTCACCGTTTAACGTATTGCGCGTATTGTATACAATTTCAACGAGCTTGACTAATAGTATATCCCCTAATGAAGTGTAAATAAATGTTGTGAAATTTTTTGCTATAATCTTGGAAACATTTTTTAATTTGGTCTTAATACATTACTGATGAGAACAAGTGATGTTTCCATTTTTTATTTTTGGTCCCAGGGTGCATTTTGGCGATTTTAAATATAATTAGCTAATTTGCATATTTGTGAAATAAGGTCAGGGGTCATTTTCTATCTAGGAATAGTACAATATTGATACAAACTAGTATTCTAGGGTATTTTGGGGCAAGGATTACATTTCCGGTGCTCGTTTGTAAGTGATGTATGGGAAACACTCTGAAATCCAAGATGGCTGCCCCTAATTTGCATATTTATGAATATTATTGATTTTCAGTGGCTAGTACAGCCCCTAATAAGCAATCATTCCGGATTATTATTTGTCAGTTATGTTCTAAGTATGCATTTAAGATATCAGAGATGAGTTGCCATCGTGGCAACCTCTAGCAATGCATATTATTTGCATAATTATGTATTTTACCTAATTTGCATATTCCCCAAAATCGAGTATATTGGGAACCCGGCAAGTAAAAAAGACAAGTAATACCTCTTTTTCAAGGTTTTGGGGGGCAGCAGATCCATTTTTGATACTTATTTACCTGTATCACCATGGCATCCATCTCAAATCCAAGATGACTGCTCCCTAAATTACACATGTTATGATACACGACTATATTATTTCGGTTATATTAGATTGATATTATAATGTTTTGACTTTTAATTATTGGAATGAGCAACTAGAATATTTGAATCACAATGTAGTTGTTTGCTTACAGTAAGCAAATCATACCTTTATCAATTAAATGCCGTTTAAGTAGCAAATAGCATTATTTACTTTAAAATGACAATTGCGGCCATCTTGAATTTATGTGGGTTGCCGAGGTGATACAGGTAAATAAGTATCATGAATGGATTCGTTGCCCCCTAAAACCTTGGAAAAGTGGTATTACTTGTCTTTTTTACTTGCCGGGTTCCCAATATACTCGATTTGGGGGAATATGCAAATTAGGTAAAATACATATTTATGCAAATAATATGCATTGCTAGAGGTTGCCATGATGGTAACTCATCTTTGATATCTTAAATACATACTTAGAACATAACTGACAATAATAATCCGGAATTATTGCTTATTAGGGCTGTAGCCACTGAAAATCAATAATATTCATAAATATGCAAATTAGGGGAAGCCATCTTTGATTTCAGAGTGTTTCCCATACAGCACTTACAAACGAGCACCGGAAATGGAATCCTTGCCTTAAAATACCCTAGAATACTAGCTTTTTATCAATATTGTACTATTCCTAGATAGAAAATGACCCCTCACCTTATTTCACAAATATGCAAATTAGCTAATTATCTTTTAAATCGCCAAAATGCACCCTGGGACCAAAAATAAAAAATGGAAACATCACTTTTTCTCATCAGTAATGTATTTAGACCAAATTAAAAACTGTTTCCAAGATTATAGCAAAAAAAATTGCTGCTTTACATAACCTGATAGACTATAAATAGTATGGCCAAAAAGATTATTGCTTTCCGTAACTCTTCCAAGTGTTTTCTGGCCATATTGGATTTGAGTAAATTAGTGGCATTACGTCGAGCATTTTCTTTTTGAAATGTGTCTTGAAGTGCTAAAATAATGTATTTGTCATCATCTTGGTACACTATACCATATACTATCTAATCGAATTATTGAGCGATACACGTTTTTTTTTTTCTACACATGTATACCCTGTATACGAAGACATTTAAAATATCGCATCTGTCTCATTATGTCTATATTTCTTGTCATTTCAGAAAAGTAATGCTTATGCTACAGTCACAAATGGTCCGGGCGCCGTACGATATTTCTCCCTACGGCGGATTTTCTACGATTTTGGGAAATCGTGATATCGTACGATGTCTGTGGTATTTTAGAGTAGCAGTCACATATTCTCCGGGCCCCGTACGATGACCTTTGTCTTAAAATAAAACATAAATCGCACGGCCCCCGTGAACACAAACTAAGTGCCAGTACGGGTGCCTTACGGTACTCTTATGCCCGGCGCAGACAGAGCCGACTCGACTGGTTGTCCTTCCGATCGGCTCAGTTTTCAGTGCCTCGCGACACACATTTTGCCAGTCGAGAGACAGTCAGATGCCAGTTCGGGCCGATTCAACACGATAAATCTGCTCCGACCGACCGGGCCCAACTCTAGCCTGATTTAAACCAGTCGGATCGGGTCGAGTCGGGCCTGTCTGCGCCGGGCTTTACGGTGACTCCACGGTACCCGTACGATTTGAGTGGCCAAATTTTCTGTCTCAAAATCGTACGATATTCGAAAAAAAAAGGCTGCGATGTCCGTGCTGTGCCCGTGCGATGCCCTTGTGGTGCCCGTGCGATGCTCTCTATGCTGTGTCTACGGGCACGATTTCACCTAAAAGTGGCATCGTACGGGCACCGTAGCCCAAATTGGACCATTTGTGACTGTAGCATTAATCAGGTACTGAACTCAAGGGAAGGTCATTGCAGGATCTCATTACCGACGATCGAGGATGTAAGAAGTTCAATCAGACAACACATAGGTAGATATTAAATAAATAATACCGACATTGCCAGTTAACACAGAAGTATGCAAACATCTTATGGCCACACTCAAATATCCTCAGGACTTGCAAAGACTGTCGTAAAACATTGCTACGGTGCAAGAAGGGAGACAGATCAAGAGATTGGAACATAACTCAATAGACAGGCGTAAAGCAATGAAAGCTGAGTCAGCTGCTCTATTAGAGAGTAAAAAGGCATGACGGGTACTGTAACAGTACTAGGTGCAGCAAACCCATAAATGGCGCCCCTACGGACTGGTGCATACTATGGGATAGGTGACATGAGGTTGGTGTATCAATTGTATACACTGACTGCATAGCCTTGGCTTATTTTTCAACGAAGTGGATATGTTTCTTACCATCACTTCTCACGAATAATGTCGAAATCTTGGTTTTCTCTAGTTCATCGGTATAACCACTGCAGTAGAAAGCCCCAAAGCCGGCCGTATCCCAAGATGTATCCTTGAATTCTAGAATCATAGGGTTTCCGTTACTTGGGTTCTCGTGCAAACTAGCTGGAGGGGGGTCTGGTGGCGAGTAAGTTGGGATGGGAGCCGTCCGTCCGAACTCAAAGGTGGTCTCAGAACCAGGACCGGTGCTGTAGCATTGATACTGTGCCGTCCCGCCATTTATGTTGGTTTGCCCTTTTGTCAAGATCGTCATGTGAACGTAATCGTCTGGAAAAGCGATAGAAAATTATTTATTTATAATGTCAATTTGTTTAACATAGCCAAGATGCATAAACAAGCACAGATTGTACAATTCGTGGAGTGAAAATCTCATAAACTGAGCTTCCATATTCCGCCTTTTGTTTACATTGTACTGCATTTCAGAGAGACATTTCATGAATTCTAGAAATAACAATGATAAATATGCATGTTTGTATACGGCTTCATTACAGTTAGAGGTATTGTTGAGTTTTAGTAACCAAAACCTGCACCATTACATTACAACCTAATATATAGTTATAACTCCACCATGCTCGAAATGAATAACAAATTACAAACGAGTAAGTAAAAAGCCTGTTATCATCTAAAAAGAGCCGCTGTAACTTTAAATGACACTCTCTAAAACTCATTGGTTTTAATCATCTAAAATAAAATCTTGTGCATGTGATGTTTAGTTGAAATAGTGATTAGATAGAGAGATAATCAACAACTGTTTTAAAACCTCTTATGTACATTTTTGGAAAAAAGGAACCATTTTTAACATTTTTTTTTTTTAAATGGCTGGTTCAACATAATCGAATGTTTGTGGGGCCCCACAATTATTACAAATGGTTATGTTTATAAAATAATATTTTAGCCGTTTCGGAACCGATTTTGAATAAAGTTTATTCTGTTATTACAATTGTACGGTTTTTCAAATTTGACAATCAGTTTTTCATTATCTCACAAAAATATCATTCTGTGTTGCGCCCTCGATACCAAAACTCAACTATTCATTTAAGTCTCAAAGCGATCGGAGCCTTATTACCTTGGCTTTAGCGGAGCAGCCTTATTCAAGCGCTCGTGTGTTTTTAAGGAATATATTCCATGCCAAGTACCCATTTACTGAGAGCAGCACATGTGGATATAGTACATTGCTAAAGCACGTGCCACGGCTGGAAATTGAACCCATGACCCTCGTATTTGAATTCGAACGCCGGAACCAATTTACCACGACAGTCCCAGCTGTCAGCTTTGCTGCTACTTTCGTTGTTTTGTTTAATAAAGAGGTATGCCGAGTAGCCTTTTGTCTTTGATGTAAAAGGGCTGTCACACACTCACACAGTCACGGTGCCAACACCAATCAGGACCACTTTCGCAAAACCGCTATCGGCCAAAATAGCGGAAAAGCACTATTCCGCGATTATCACGTGACACGCAGTATTGCGTCATTTTCGGTCCCACGTGTTGTGGCAATGGGGATATTTGTGCAACGACTATATTCAATTAAATTACATTTTCGCACAATGTTCTGGACAGATCATCTAAATAGTAAATGTGTGGCATCCTTGATAATTAAACTAATGGTGTGTAGTTTGTCTAAATGATCTGGCCAGAACATTTTAAGACAGGACAGGTGTTTGATGCCGTACGAACTAGTACGGTGCGAAATAACGAGAGAAAAGGAGGGAGCGTGTGAGAGAGGCGTATAGCTCGGCAAGATAAGAGAACGGCAAGATAAGCTTAGCACGCGGAAGGCGAGAATGGCGGACACAAAGCTGCATATATGTAAAAAACGGCTGTACAAAATTCAATTTTGTTTCGATCACCGATAGTATCGCATGGTACTATCGCCACGATATATGCGCCATCTAGCGACATTGATTGGAGAATAGTGGGAAATCGCTATTTTCACGATAGTGCAAAAGCGAAAGTGGTCCTGAATGAACATGGATGACCACGGATGACCACCCTTGGGCGCACCGGGGAAAATTAAACCTGCCCAAGTTTCACCCCGGACGTCCTAGGATGAAATAATTCCGTGTTTGTACCGTGTTGGCACCGTGGACGTCCGTGTAGCCACCGGGAGCTCCGTGTTGAGACCGGCGTTCTCCGGGGACCAAAGTTCTATTGTTCAGCTCATCAGTGTTGACTCCGTGAATGTCCGTGTTGAATCCGTGAATATGAAGTCCCCGTCTTCTCCTTCTGTCCGTTCCCTCTTCTCTGATGTCATGTTCTCGCAAGATGAGGGCTTCTGCAACAAGTATTTTTTATCTTCATGACGTTCACCAGCAGAAGCATATTTTAAGATTCTCTGGAGTATTTTCCATATTTGCTCTATAAAGATGCAGAAAGTAACATTAACCATTTTATCCAGTGTCTACAGAGACAACGCACAGTCAACACTAGGAATATACCGAGAGAAAACCAATTGAAAAGACACGTGCAATAGCAGTGCGCTCCGGGTTCACTCCGGGTTCACTCCGGGTTCACTCCGGCGACGTCCGTGTTGCTTCCGTGTTTATCGAGCACCGGTGTGAACACGGAGTACGGTGCGTACTTATCCGTGTTCACTCCGGTGCTCGATCCGGGCTCTTCCGGGGCTCTCCGGGTGCACTCCGTGGTTCTCCGGCAAGGTCCGTGTTGCTTCCTTGCTTATCCGTATAAACACCGTACTTCACCGTGTTCGTACCGTACTTATCCGTGTTCGTACCATACTAAGACCGTACTGACACGTCCGGCACTCGATCCGTGGTCATCCGCGTTGGCACCGTTATGTGTGACAGAAGTTTTAGTTTGTTTAATGTATGTTTCTCTCTGTAAATATTAGTTTTATATCTGTTTATGTTTAGCGAACCACACCGACCTGTTTAAAGGGATAGTTAAGTTCTGGTAAAGATATTACAGTTTTGGTCAAACTGAATTTTAGTAAACAAAACCTGCACCATTATGTTACAAACTAAGAGTTATAACTCCACCATGCTCGAAAGGAATACAACAATTACATACGACTAAGTAAAAGCCTGTTATCATTCAAAAAGAGTCGTTACAACTCAAGAGGGCGCTCTCTAAACACTCATCGGTTTCAACCTTTTTAACTCAAATATTGTGCATGTGATGTTTTGTGGAAATAGTGATTAGATAGAGAGATAATCAACAACTATTTAAAAACCTCTTTCGTACATTTTTGAAAAGAAGAAACATTTAAAAAATTTGTTTAACGGCTGGTTCAAAATTATCGAATAAATGTGGGGCCCCACATTTATTACAGATTGCTATGTTTATGGATATATCAGCCATTTCTGAACCGATTTTAATCAACTAAAGTTTATTCTGGCATTAAAATTGTATGCTCATTCGAATTTGACACTCAGTTTTTCATTATCTCAAACAATTTCTTTTTTGTGTAGCGCCCTCTATACCAAAACTCAACTATCCCTTTAGGTACAAAAAAAAAAATAGCACACTTCAGACTTCGAACTTTAGACAGTCCGTAGAGCCTGCATATCAAAGTTCAAACTGATAAAGAATATCAATGCAAGAATCAATCTAAATTCTCAATAATTATGACCCTTATTCGAAATAGGCTGAACTTTGTTACAGAAAACGACAACTACATCATTACATTAATATAAATCTGAACATGAGTCCCCTGTGATTACGATCATGGGCGTAACAATGACAAGCAACGCTCACATGTATATTAATACATTTTTAGTTGAGTTTGCATGAAAAAGATGACAATCATTTTTCAAACTAAATTGTAATATAATTGTATAATCTCACCTTGTGCATGGGCAGCTAGAACCAGTACGCAGAATGCAATCAGTACTATCCCTAACCCTAGATAACGGGTACTCTCATGGGAGTCCTTCATATTTTCTCATTCACAAAGTACATCTAAAGAATTTCGGTGAAATAGCGAAGAACACTCCTGAACAAAGAAATGTTGTAATTACAATGCGTGAGTTCTGTACTCTTGAGTCAGGCGATAACAAATTCACAAGCGAAAGTGTAACGGAGATGGAAAAATGCATGAATTATGGTTCTACAGATAGCAACTAATTCATCAAATTGCAGTGCGATATTAAAGTGATCCATTCACCTATCATTTTGTTTTCTTTTTTTGTTAGTGTGCATTGATCTGTGTGCCGATAGAATGGACATAGTTGTTCGATGCTATGACGGGCAGGAAGTGCGATATTTCAGGTAGTGAACTGGTAGAAATTTACAAAAATGAGAACCTGACTTGGTCTCACTAAAGACGTCCTAAAACAAAACCACTTGTCCAAAATAACTGTTCTTGGTATAATTTTTCTTTGTAAAATATGCACTATCCCGTGAACCTTGTCATCATAATTATGTTTTGTTTCTAAAACTATTAAGTACCCCGTTCCGTTGTTTGGGGGGGCCACCCTGAGTATATTTGAATACACATAGTTATGCTTGATAAAATATGAGCAGAATATGAGCAGTTATGTATGATTCATTATGTCATGAAATATAATCGCATGCTTACAAAATCGTTCACCATCACCGCAGTAATGACCATCAAACGCATACATACTAAATACAAATCTCGACTAAAACCTCGCTGCACACATTTGTTATTCGAAACTGGATAGTTTTGGTTGCCTCTCAGCGTTCATGACTATAACCTTAAAATAGCCATCATTCTATCACATTTTGTCAACTTTGATGGCTTTCATTTCTGAACTGAAAGTAAATCTGACATGGCTGTTTGTTTATATTATGCATGTTTATGTATGTTGAAGTACCTCTTTCTGTTTATGTATGTGGGTGGATGTTATGCTTATATACGGGATTTACACTTTCCTCGTAATCATGTTTATTTTTTACTTTCATTTAAATGATATATTGTTTATTTCAATTCAGATTTACTGTTTATAATACAAATTATGTAGTAATTCAAGTTAAGATAAGATTGTTCATAAATGACAGTTTGCTAAAAACTGCCTCTTTATTGCATGTTTTGCTTGTTTTTCATGTTTTACGGACCGGCTGAACAGTTTTAACTGAAAGTGTTAATTTCATTATCTGTATATTAATAGCTGTATAAAACAAACGATGAACTAAACATGCATGCATACGCACATTCACAATGTCAGGCTTACGCACACTTACCTGAATGCTTTAAAACGGAGCAACTCAATTAAAATAAGAATTGTCAAACTGTTCAGGACTTTTGTACCATTATACCCATGATTGAATGGCTATTAATGCATTCGTATACGGTCGTATTGCAGCATTATGTGTTTGTGAAATACTGTTTAGTTGTAATTTCTCTAAAACATACGAACTGGTTCACGCATAGTACATTTGCATTTCTTTGAGAACATGATTGCGAGAGCGTCCGCCGTTATCCGCCATTATTATGTAACATGTCGGCGGACCAAATGAACCACGGCGGATTATACTTTGTCAGTTTGTGCATGTGGTGGAGGTATTGTCAAGTCGAAGGTGTTTGCTATTCCAATTAACACAACTAGCTTATTTGTCCCTATTTTCAGTATACATTCCATAAATACATGTATTGATTCGGTTAACAGACACAAAGTAGCTCGAATCAATGCCGGAAAGTCCTAACTAATACGACAAAGCAAATCTTGATCAATCAAAAAGACACATAAATAACGAAAAACACAAAACTGATAATCGAATTAACGGGCAATTATCCACGTTTTGTTGGATAAATGAAAGCAGACAAAGTACCACACATCATGGATGGTAGCATGCCTACATGAATAGAAAAGGAATTTATACAAATATAATTATAAAGTGTACTAACATATTTTCAATTAATTTCATATCAAAATGACCATGATATACGAACAAAGTTGAAATAAAGTATGTTGATATGGAGTCATATTTCAAAGAATTTAGATACATTGTGAACATCGACACGATTTACTATATAACCAATCTCGTATCCCTGATAGCAAACACTGGTAAAAATGACGTCAACTTTACGTCGTTTTACGTCGTGTACGTCGTCTTAAAGACGTCCTAAATTCACGTCAAAAAGTGAAGATTTTGCAACCGCGTTTCACGACATATAGACGTCTTTTTTTCCGAAAAGGTGTCTTTAAGACGTCTTTAAGACATCAATTTGTACCATAAATTACGTCATTTAAATGTCATAAAGACGTCATAAAGACGTCTTTTGGGTCAATATAAGACGTGATTTTTACGTCTCGATTTGACGTGATTTTCACGTCGTGTACGTCGTATTAAAGACGTCGTAAATTCACGTCAACAATTGAAGATTTTGCACCCGCGTTTCACGACATATAGACGTCATATTTTGACGTGATAACGATGTCTTTTCGTCATAAAAAACATCTTTAAGACGTCGTATTGACGTTATATTTTGAAGCGATTTTTACATTAATTATTAATAATTTAAAAATTGAGATGGCTATGTCTGGTGACAATGACAATGACAATGACAATGACAATGAATTTTATTCTCAATAACGGCCCCTCACGGGGGCATGGGAGAAATACAACAAGTGTATATATACATATATCAAGTATAAACATGATACAAAACAAACAAAATCTTTGGCAACAACTTTTAACTAGCACACACAATGTCTTATTTAGCACTAAGAAAACTTAGCCATAATAATTCTACAAAACCTTGATGAATTATTTAACTGCTTAATATTTCTGACATTGAATAACTGGTACATTTCATAAACACAACAAAAAAAGTGAGTCCCCTAATCAAAATGGCGTCACTTTTTGAAAAACTTGTTTTGAGCATAATAACTCGGCTGGATTGTTCCTATACTTTGTGACTAACTGCTGAGTGAAAATGAAGTTGGTCCATTGAGTCACGCATGAGTGAACACACAAAGTGCCAATCTTTCCTTTGATGTGTGCTCACTCATGCAGGATTGTTCCTACATTTATTCACTAACTTATGTGTTAAAATGAAATTGGTCCGTCGAGTCATGGATGAGTAACCACACATCAAAGTCAGAATTTTCACTTTTTTACTCTTGTGACTTTTGAAAAGTGAAATTTTTCCTTTAATGTGTGCTCACTCATGTATGGCATGGCGGATCAAATTCATTTTCACAGGGACGTTAGCCAATCATTTTAGAAACATCCCTGCCAAGTTATGTTGCTCAAACCCAATTTGTTAAAAAGTTACGCCATTTTGCTTAGGAGGGGAGTTACTTTTTTTGTTGTGTTTATTTGAAATCACATAGTATGCTTGATAAATAGCAGAATATGAGCAGATGTGTATGATTCATTATTTCATGAAATACTATCGAATGCTTACAAAAGCGTTCACCATCACCGCACAAAATTAATGACAAATACACGCATACATGCTAAATAAAAACCTCGACTGAAACCTCGGTGCAAACATTCATTATTCGAAACTGGATATTGTTTGTTGCCTCTCAGCGTGCATGCCTATAAACCTTAAAATAGCCATCATTTATCACAATCTATCTAAATTGATGGCTTTCATTTCTAAACTGAAAGTAAATCTGACATGGCTGTTTGTTTATATTATGCATGTTTATGTATGTTGAAGTACCTCCTTCTGTTAATGTATTGTATATTGTATATAATGTGGGTGGATGTTCTGGTCATATGAAGGATTTGCACTTTCCTAGTAATCATGTTTAATGTTTTACTTTCATTTAAATGATATATATTTTTCATATCAATTCAGATTGCTATCTATAATACAAATTAGGTAGTAATCCAAATTAAAGGGACTTAAGTAACATTGTCCAAATCCTCAAAATCCAATTGGAATTAAAGCGGTTCTTTCATACCTTGTTGTATTCGTATTAACAATAAAAGCATGGGACAGGTTTCGGTTTTGTTCAAATTTCCCATTGGTTAAAAAGATATTTACGATTGAAGTGTTCATATGTTGAATTATCCACTGGATCGCCAAAACCGTGTACAAAGTGAGTGCAATGCGTTTGTAAATATCACTTTGCATTTTTACTCATTACTCGGACATATAACGTCCATTTAAATTGAATTTTTCACACAACACCAAGTGGACATATCAGATAACAACATTATACATTTTATCAACACCTCGTCACTTTTTGCACATGTCAACAAAGTTACACAATTTTTTTGTGAGGTAATAAAAAACTTCTCTGTTCATATTAAAATAAACCCCTAAAACCAAGGAGGTAACATTATAATCTGTTTGGCTTTGGAATATGCGCATTTTATTATCAATGATGGCATCAGAAGCTCGTTTGAGACAAAGGAGAAAAGCGTCCCTTTATAAGAGGCATCAGCTTTAAGAGAGTTGACTCGCTGTTCAAGAACTTTTAAACTCTCAGTTTTCCCAGATCGGAATCCTTAAACTGGTCTGCTTTGGTGCTGTACACATTTATTGTGAGTTCTCGTGTCCAAGTGATAATGCCATCTGTTAAAGCATTGGCAGGTTTTTTTTTAATCAGCAGTGTCGATATGTTCTGATTATGGGCTGTCCTCACCCACAGCTCTGAAAGATCATTGATACGTGCTTGTGACGTCAGTGTCATTTGCATGACTAACTACTATGTCGACTCTGTTAACTAATCTGTTGTATAATGTATAAAGCAAGACCCTTGTCTCTTATAAGCCTCTTAATGCCTCATATGTAGATCCAGGGGCATTAACCTCCATAGTAGACGCCACTGTGAGAACAACACTTATTTCGTTCTTCTTTGAATCCACCACCAAATCCCAATGTACAGATGGCTTTGACCAACCTAAGGTTCAAGCTGTCCATAATCACACCACATTTCACTGGGTGAGCTCGGGTGAGCTTTCCCACTGACTTCATAGACTTTGGCTCATTCGGATAGGGTACATCTCTGTTCCTTTTCAACAGACTTCAGGCTGGCCTAACTGTATATGTAACTTAGTACCGAAAGGAAATTCTTCCACGAACTGATTTGAGTGCCATTTAGTGACTGCTTCAAATTATTCACCTTTATGAGATGGCCAGTGACATATGGCGCACATTGCATATCTTCTTGTTTGACCACGATTGCTTATAGTTGATATTACAATCAGAACCGTATACCAAGGGGGAACAAAGTGTTGTTGACTAAAGACTTTTGGCTTAGAGGGCCCTTTAAAGAATGTGTTTTTTCTGAGGTCATGACAACATAATGTAACATTTAATAAAGCACGCAATTTTACCGAAATAATACACTTTTTTTGATAACAATCGGCTCAGAAACAGCTGAACTATCCGTAAATATATCTGTCTGGAATAAATGTTGGGCCCACATGAACATAAAGCTATACAGGGTGGCCCAGAAAAAAAACCGGAACGGGGCACTTCCCAAAATAAAGTAGCGAACTATTCATGTCCATCACGTAGGGTGTCTTTTCCAATTAAAAACGATACCAAGAACAGTAATTTTGGTGGTGTAGTTTTTGTTTTAGGACGCTGTGAGTGAGAGCATGTCAGGTGCAAATTTGTGTCAATTTTTACCTAGTCAGGGCCAGTAAAACCGCACTCATTGCCCGTAATACCATGCCCATTATCTCGGCACACGGCTGAGTGCACACTGTCAATGGCGCGCTGTGTTGTAAGTTATGAAAGGCGGTGCGAGCGGTTTTACTGGCCCTGACTAGGTAAAAATTAACAAAAAACGGAATCTGACATGATGTCACATGATGCGCCCTAGAACAAAAACTACTCAACCAAAATGACTGTTCTTGGTATAATTTTTCATTGGAAAAGACACCCTATTCGATGGACATAATAATTGTGTTACTGTATTTTGGGAAGTGCCCCGTTCCGTTTTTTGGGGGCCACCCTGTATACATTTGTTAAAATGTACCACATAGCTTTAAATTGATTTTGATGATCTCTGTATTGAATATATTGAATACCTTTAACCAACATGTGTTTAATAACGGCTGTTTTTTAAATGAAACTATCTTTGTAACCCAGCCATTTTACTGGTTCTAATTCAAGGACCATTGAATTAGAACCAGTAAATTGTATGATAACGTCCAGGTTTTAGTTTCTTACATTCTGTTTGACCAGGTCCTCAATTGTTGTAATGTAAAATTACTGCAACTACTAAGTCAATAGGCAATTAACACATGCAGCATTGTAGTTGTTGCCATGGCAGTTTCGATATTTGGACACCTATATTTGATAAGTTTTATGAAACAGGACCCTGAATTGTAGTATATATTTAAAGCATGATAATCCGTGTGTGGTTTACCTCTCACAATAAGCCTGTATAATCCACCTCGACCTGTACTTCTTTCGTTGTGATAGTTGATCTGATAAATGTCTCCATGGGAACTTTGCACCGGGTCAAGGAAATTATACTGGAGCGAACCCCGAGCTGAGTCGATGGAATCACCTCCATCTTTTCTCCATTCGATGTCACTACCCGTCAGTTCAGGGCCATATACTTGAGTCATGCCAATGACTACTGCCGGGTTACCAACACTGACTGTCCTTGTGAACACATCGTCACTGGGAGCAAATTTAGCTGCATGAGTAGGAAAAAAGATCGTGCATACTAACAGTTCAAGTAGACAGATTTAGTCGGTATCAAATGTGTTGAGTACTGTTCAAAGAACGTAGGACCATTATAGCAGATTACATTGATTTGTATTTATCTCACCATTAACTCCACTTCACAGTAAAGAGAGTACAGTTTTGGTCAAACTGAATTTTAGTAACCAAAACCTGCACATTACAAACTAATATTTACTCCACCATGCTCGAAAGGAATAAAACATTACAAATGAGTAAGTAAATGCCTATTATCATTCAAACAGAGCCCTTCAAACTCAAGAGGGCGCTTGCTAAACACGCATCGGTTTCAACAATTGTAAATCAAATATTGTGCATGTGATGTTTTGTTGAAATAGTGACTAGATAGAGAGATAATCAACAACTATTTAAAAATCTCTTTTCTACATCTTTTAGAAAAGAGAAAGCATTTTTTTTTTTACGGCTGGTTACAATTATTTAATATTTGTGGGGACCCACAATTATTACAAATGGTTATGCTTATTCAGCCATTTCTGAACCGATTTTGATTAAATTAAGTTTATTCTGTGATCAAAATTATATGCTCTTTTGAATTTGACACTCAGTTTTTCATTATCTCACCAAAAAGTATGTTGTGTAGCACCCTCTATACTAAAACTCAACTATCCTTTTAAATAAGTATGAATGGTGGCATATAGTTATTTTTTGAAGCATGGATACACTGATATTAATAATATGACATATCATACATTGAATTTGATCATAATACAGTATATCTCAGTAATAGAGTGCAAAATAATGATTATCAAATAATAATTATCAATCCATATAAGTGCATAATGATGAATTTAATTGAGTTGGTAATATTAACAGACAGTCTCCATGAATTAATGGGGGCGGTATTCAATTTGCTAATCGTAAACAAAAGCAGCGTCAAGAAAATATCGAAGGCCCAAATAAAACTAGAAATTAGTTTTAAAATTCTCTATGAGACGCTTGCCTACCATCATTTCTTACGAAGAATGTTGAAATAGTTGTTTTCTTTAGTTCGTCGGTAAAGCCACTGCAGTAAAAAAGCCCTGAACCCGTCCGTATGGTCCGGTTCCCATGGTGTACCACTGAATTCCACATTCATCACATTTCCACCTATGTAGAAAGAGTGCTCGATAGCATCGGGAGGGTCTGGTGCCGTGTCGTATGGAATGGGAGCCGTCCGTCCAAACTCAAACGTGGTCTGAGATTCAGGACCGGTGCTGTAGCATTGATACGCAGCTGCCGTGTCACTATTTATGTTGTTTTGGTTTACTGTCAAGATCGTCAAGTTTTGGTACTCGGCTAGAAAACAAAAGTATTACATGTATTGTAACAACGTATTATGTTTGAAAGAGAGAAGTATACACAGTATAATAATAATAATACTTTATGAACAATGAGCTCACTTCGCCTGTCATAATCATTACAAGTCTTACAATAGCGTCATTATATCAAAGTTGTACGAGAAAAGGATTAGTTGACGCAACAATTTGATGTTTCGAAATTATACTAGTAAAGGCCTAAATCTAAACTTGACTTGCGTTGTGCGTGCGTAGATATCACCCATAAGCAGATTGCAATCAGTACCGTCCCTAACTCTAGGGAACGGGTCTTCTCATTAAGTGCCTTCATGTTAACTCATTTACGGAGCACATACTACAAAGATTCAGTAAAATAGTGAAGAATTATTTCAAAATACATACATTATTTAAATAGCGAAGAATTATCTTCATCTGTCCTGTGATCTTGAGTACCGTGAAATATAATCTACTTTTAAAAATATCACGAATAGGAACTAGAACACAAAATATGGTTCTACCGATTGTCAATCATGTATACACTTGTATACACGATGTTATTATCATGAAGGGGTACAAGGGGCAATTATGGGTTTTATACACCCTATGTCAATACCGGCAATTGTGACTGTGACTGTGAATATAACCAAGACAATTTGATAAAGTCTAAATATTGCTGTCGGTGATTTCGCGATAAAGTATTATTTTAACACTACTTCCTCAATATAGTAATAATCATAAATTAAAGCATTATGTTTGCTCAAAACCAAGGAGTGTTAAACAAGGTAATGCGACAAGTTAAAAGGAAAAATCAAGCCAAATTTCCTTACTAGCGCTTGTGTTGAACTGGGAATGTATAGGGACAGTTCAGTTTTGGTTTAGAGGGCGTGGAATAATGAATAACTAAGTTTAAAATTTGAAAGAGCCGGCACACTATTTTTAGGAACTTGGTTCGATCAAAATCGGTTCAAAAACATTTTATATATCGATCCAATTGGAATAAATGTTTGGGACCAACTTTATTAAATAATTAAAGAATATATTGAAAACCCTACATATTAAAAAAAAAACATATAGATGTTTATCGAAAGTTTACTAATTTAACTTTGATTATGTGGAATAATAATTTTAACCAAACATCACACTCAAATTTGTTGATACAAAAAAAAAAAACCTCTTTATGTTAACAACTGCTTTTTAAAAATGAAAACGGCCTTGTATCGAAACCGTTTATAGTTATGTTTTACAATTATTCAAGCATCATTTAATTGTACCTGTTATCTCTGTATTGATAACTTACAAGTTTTAGTAAATACAATTTGTTTGACCAAAACTGAATAATCACGTCTTGTTCTGCTTTACCACGTAAGCATGGTAATAAACGCACAATATTTACACAAGGAGCATTATAAAGATGAATGATTTTATCACAAAAGGTATGTATATGACGAGATAATTATCAATGCATCAATATAATAAATGTACATAGAGTATAGTCAGTTCGGTGACATTATCAATTTAACCCAGTGTGACCCATCTGTGTAATAGTCTCACGATCATAACACAGCCTGTGAACTTAGAGGTTCATTATCGTTTAAGATACTATTGCTGTTTTGTACATACGCTTTGATCAAATGATGTATTCGTATTGGTATTATACTGTATATTAATCCATACATTGTGCAGTTATTACATTTCATCGGTTACCTCGTTGTACAGAAAATGTATTATCCTCTGACTAGGTAAAATACGCGTCGTTGATTAGCTAACACATATCATGTGATTGCAATGTCAGTTTAAACTGTTACATGGCAGATGCGCTGTTAACCGCATGGCGCGCGCTGCAAAAGAGATTTTATTATGACGTCACATGGGAACCAAA
This sequence comes from Echinarachnius parma, assembly GCA_037951105.1. Classification (NCBI taxonomy): domain Eukaryota; kingdom Metazoa; phylum Echinodermata; class Echinoidea; order Clypeasteroida; family Echinarachniidae; genus Echinarachnius; species Echinarachnius parma. The sequence continues at coordinate 31,496 of JBAMJV010011296.1, forward strand.
GGTATGTTGTTTTTGACTGATTTCAGTTTCAATTCATATGCATGAACGTGAATATTTTAGATTTAGTCAGAAAACAGTTGTTAACTTTGTTGTTGGGAAAATCCTGAAACATTCCGTACTTTTCCCTCCGCCACCAGTTAACAACTGTATACTGTTACCCGGCAAAATTACAGACTATTGATTAATGATTATCCCTTTGTGTTGAAAATGCATCAAATTAGTTTTTATTTCAAACACAGGGAAGCTGACCAGAATTGTATGATATACATTAAAATTGGCAAAGAAAATGGGGTTCTTCGTCAAAGTGAATAAGTAAATTACAAACATGTGCTCAACAATTAGCCGTTTCTAATTAATATGTTTCCATTACGTGTAAGTATTATAGATATCATGGCACTTTACGTAATTCAAGGAACTGTTCATATTTGTGTTAAACAAATACTATATTTATAGTATTGTTCAGTCTGTGGGCATTTCTATATTATTTCACAGAAAGGGCATTTTACTACTTTCACAGAAAGGGTATTTTACTAACAATCAAAATATGTGTATCTTAATAATATAGATACAGCTATGCAGTGGCGTAGCTACGGGGGTAGAGGGGGGGAGGGGCACGTCCTCCCCCAATCGTTTGGCAAAAAAATAAAACAATGTCGGACGACCCGAATTAAGCCAAATGTGTCGTTATCATTCATTATTATCATGTTTTATTAAATATGTGATGATAATGATGTTATCAATGATAATAAAGAACAACATAACAGTCGTTCCCTAGTAGCAATAGCGCACCCGTTC
>JBAMJV010011297.1:0-21461 GCA_037951105.1 Echinarachnius parma
CTGGGTACTCATAATAGTTTTGTTAACTTGCTTTAAGAATCTTACATGAATTTTATTTCGTTTAATCGATGACAAATATTAGTAATCAATTCAAATTTCAAATAATCAATAAATTCAAAAGTAAAACAAAAAGTATTGCTATCGGGGAATTCATGATCGATTATCCGTGATCGTAAGTGAGATGTAAAATTTCAACTTTGTGTAATGATTTATATAAAAAACAATATTTTTGTCTGGTCCTTGATGCTGTATATAATTTTTAAAGATATACATGTATAAGAATATAAATAACACCTGTAAATATTGTTATGAATATGACTTGAAGGTTGATTATTTCAGAATGAACGCTCTGCAATATACTAAGCATTACAAAGCATACATGCTAAGAAGATGTGTATATATATTTTACCGATTGCGGTCCTATGTTCGTAGGACGATAGGATGATAGGTTTAGGAATAGGCAATAGGTGTAGGAATAGGATATTTGAAGTATGCATGACTGTATAGGTTAAACAAAATGTATGGACGGAACGTTGAATCTATGCATATATTCACATCTCTTTTTACGTTTTGGATGTTGGTCCTACGTTGGACGTTTGACATTGGGCCATTGAACATTTTTAATGTTGGTCCAGCATCAAAAAATGACGTTGGGCCAATGTTAGGTTGGCGGACATATTTATGTCGGGCCAACGTCAGGATTTGATGTTGGGCCATTGGCGGAAATTTACGGTGGGCCAACATCACATAATGATGTTGGGGCAACATTGGGCTAGCGGACATTTTAATCTCGAGCCCACATCAGGATTTGGTGTTGGGCCATTGGCGGAAATTGACATTGGCCCAACATCACAGAATGATGTTGTGACAACATTGGGCTAGCGGACATTTTAACCTCGAGCCCACATCATAGTGATATGTTGGTGCAATGTCATGTGTTTATGTTAGGCCATTGCCGGAAATTTACGTTATGCCAATATCACAAACTTACGTGGTGACGATGTTGGGCTGGCGGACATTTTAACGTCGAGCCCACATCAAAATTTGAAATCTATCCTATGTCAGGATTCGGTGTTGGGCCATTGTCGGAAATAGACATTGGCCCAACATCACAGAATGATGTTGTGACAATGTTGGGCTAGCGGACATTTTAACCTCGAGCCCACATCATAATGTTATGTTGGTCCAATGTTGGGCCATTGTCAGAAATTGACGTTAGGCCAATATCACAAAATGACGTGGTGACGATGTTGGGCTGGCGGACATTTTAACGTCGAGCCCACATCAGAATCTGATATCTGTCCTATGTCAGGATTCGGTGTTGGGCTATTGTCGAAAATTGACATTTGCCCGACATCACAAAATGATGTTGGGACAATGTTGGGCTGGCGGACAAATTTAACGTCGGGCCAACGTCAGAACTTGATGTTCTCTCAACGTCAAGACTTGTTTTGTATTGCTGCCATTTCTAACATCGGCAGGATATCGGTTGGCGTCAGAATTGAAATGTCATATTGATTTCCAATTTAAGATATTGGCCCTACATCAATTAACCAACCATTAACCGATCTCTTAAAATTGCTAGCAGTTCCGCCATTGGCGCGATATTAGCCTGACGTCATAATGGAGATGTCATATCTATGTCGGAATATTGACATCGGCTAAACATCGATGTCATGACTATTTGTGTCCGCCTTTCGGTTAATTGTCGGAAATATCAAAATTTAGATGTTTAGTGTTTTGAATTCTCTACAATTTCAGCTTTAAAATGATGTATAACGTGATACATATAAGTTTGTTGAAGGCCAGAAAAATGCAATTTAATTACGTGGACCAAAGTCTCGCTATTTGTTAAACAAATGAGAAAATCGCTTTTAAAGTTTTGCATCATACAGAAAAGCATCCTCACACATCGAGCGAAATCATTGTTTATGATATAAACAATTCAAATTACTTAGGACCTGCAATTTTCAGAGAATATAGACGAAATATGTATGTATCAAATCCCGTAAAGTTGAAATTTTCACCCAGAGACAATTTTGTATGATTTTGAGGCTCTATGTACTAAAGATCCACAGCGACTTATGACCGAAAGTGTGGTGATTGGGCTCATTTGCCGACTTGTGTCATTGCTGCCAATTCTGACTTCGGCGCGATATCTTCTTGACGTCATATTTGTGATGTCTACAGGCACCAGCAACTGAAATAGCCAAGACAACAAGAGGATCCACAGCGGACTCGCGTTCACACCGTGGAGCATTTATCGCAGATAGCTCTAATCGTGATCCTGTCGCGTTCTACGCGATCTATTGAGTTATGAGCATAGTTATGAGTTTGAATAGCTCATAAAATGTTTATCTTGTAATTAATTAGTATTGTATTATTATTTTTACTATGTATGAATTATTGACGTGTTTTTTGTTGTTATTATACTATAATGTTACGATCTTGTTGACAGCTAATTTCATGTGAACTCAACAGGACAAAAAAGGTTAAATGTTAAATGTTAAATTAAAATTAATCTTTTCGCATAGAGAGACTGATTTATCATTATTGAAAATACTTCCCGTTTAATTCCTGTGGCTGATTAGTAGCTTTTCTCTATCGCACGAGGCATTGTCCGGAAGCAGTAACGCGTAGCGGCCACGTAGCGTTCAACGAGAACCCACAGCGGAGATACGTGTAAACTAGCATGGCGACTCGCACAACGTAGCTCGCGTAGGTGGTGATTTTCTCGCGGAATCGCGCACAGTTACCGCCAAGAGCGACTCGCATTTTCTATCCATCGCATACGGTCAATACGCATTGTCACAACACGTTACAATATTACGGAGATAGCTAGTGCAGTGAAATGTAACATTGTTAGCTATCATTATACGTTAGACAACTAGAGACTCTGATCTTTTAGTAAACATAAGTATTGTATTTGTTTATTTGTCAAACAACTTGTATTAAATCGTATGACATTATTTATGTGTTACATGCAATGCATCTGCCACTCTCTAGGAGAAAGACGTTTTTATGTCGCAATCATGTTTTTGTGACTGTTTATGTTTTTTCTCAAAGCTGGATTGTTTTATTTTTTAATGATGGATGGAAAAGTCTCCACTGTTATGTAGTACACTTACTATACAAATGCTTTGTTGCAATGTGATGTATTTTCATACTTTCTGTACATTTAATTTGATACTTTCAAAATGGTATTTGAACTTTTTGATATGTGTGTTGTGTTTAAGGTCTAACATGGGTGAAAAATACAAACTCAAATGAATTCATTTGACATTTATTCTATGAATGTTCGAGGCCTGTGCGATCGAACTAAACGTATGCATGTTTTGCTTGGCTGCGCGACAAAAATGCTAGTATTTCTTGTTTACAAGAAAGTCATTCATGTCCACAAGATGAAGCAAAATGGAAGGAAGACTGGGGAGGTGGCGCGCTCTATTTTTCTCACGGCGCTTCGAATAGTAGGGGAGTTGCTACACTATTTAAATATGTGCCACATATTACTATTAATAAATGTTATCACGATGACGATGGGAGATTGCTCATTTTAGATGTTATTCTTGGAAATCAAAAATGTACTATTACAAATGTGTATGGGCCAAATGTTGACGATCCGGTTCATTTCATTAATATTCTTCAACAATTTTCAAATTTTGATTGTGAATCTATAATTTGGTGTGGAGATTTTAATTGCGTGCTAGATATTACATTAGACAAAAAGGGTGGTCGCTCCACAACCCATGGCCATTGTGTTAATTGTATTAAAGATATAATGATGAATGATGATGAATGATGAATATAATTTGATTGATATATGGAGATTTAAAAATACGAATGTGTCTATGTTTACTTGGCATACAAAATACATATTTTGTCGTTTAGATTTGTTTCTTATTTCAAGTAGTTTGATTGCACAAGTTGATAAATATGTTATATCGTGTGTGTTTAAAACGGACCATTCCGCTGTAATATTATCTTTAACTACAGTGAATGAAGCTAGAGGAAGGGGTTTTTGGAAATTCAATACTTCGCTCTTGAAGGATGGAAAATATGTTGAATTGATACGAAGTTGTATACAAGAAAATTTACTTTATTATTCTCAATTATTGGATCCTAACACCTTTTGGGATTTTTAAAAATATTAAATGAGATCGATATCAATACGATATTCTATTGATCTTTCAAAGACTAAAAAAATACTAGAAACAAGTTTAGTTGACAAATTAAATAAACTTGAATTGGATTACGTTGGAATCCCAACTGAATTGTTATTAGACCAAATAAAATTATGTAGAGAAGATTTATGACACACATCAAAAAGATGCACTTCTCGACCAAGGTCGAAATTGAGTCAATAGTATGGTCGTTTTCTCCTTTTCTTCCTCTTTAATTTGATACCTAACACGATACATAATTTTGTTTTATTGCGGAGATACATGGTTTTAAATGAGACGTTGGAGGGGCGTTTTGGAAATTATTTTATCGAGAAAACGGCCCTCAAAGATTACTTTCTATTTTTAAGGAGCTGGCAGGTGCAATCATTGATCCTTAAAGGATCGAGCGGGTTCGTTCTATTCACATCGGACGGAACAAAAGACCCCCAAGAGACCTAGTAACCGCGACAATTCAGGCGTATAACGAGCGGTTTTGTGTGTGGGCGCGCGCATGACTTTGCTAGGATTGGTTTTGTGTCTACCGTTCTTTTGCTCAGTCGAGCCTTTTCACTTGTGCAAGCTTCTTATCTTCACGACTTGGCTCATAACAAACAACTTTTGTAAGCAAGCAGACCTGTACGTACCCTATACTCGCCGAGCACTGCGCTCCCGGACGTAGGCGGGGAGTACGAGCGCGCGCATCGATGTACTAATACTCATAGCACTCGGCGCCAGTGCAGGTGGTTCATTCAAAAAGTCGCGAATAATAATATTTGTAAGATCTACACAATGCCAACGATTTTGTATTGTACTTACACAATTGCATTACAATTGAAAGCTTAGTAGAAACAAACTAAAAATCTACACAAAAAGCAACAAAATAACAGCGCTGAATGTCGCAAAAAACAGCAAAATTTTGATCATTAGCGTGCAGGTTAGTAGCACTTGTTTTTGGAATTTCATGTAGATGTCGAAGGGGGGGGGGGGGGGTGTCACAAAAAGTGAAAACTAAAGCTGTTTCGACCACTCACCCGGCGGTCTATATGTACGTAATAAATCGAGCCGCAATTGTGATGCAATTTTGTTACTTTTTTAACTTTTGAACGCCAGCAAAACGATATTAAAAATATGTTTGTTTATTTAAGAAAATTGTTGGGCGTTAGTTTTTACTACATCCTTTGTTTGGGACTATTAAAATCATACAGTTTAAAAATGTGTTGCATTTACTTTGTTTAGTGTTTTGTCGTGATTATGGAATTATCATAATGCCCCAACCGCATTGCTCATATAATTCATTACAAGCGCACACACGTACACGCATACGTCACACATCACATACAAAAACCCAAAACTGCATTCTTGCTTTTTGGTTTACAAAATAATAAGAATTGCCATTGCCACACAACGAATCACAATAGTGATAAGTATTGTTTAATTGTATAAATAATGATAAAAGCATGTATCAAAATAAAACACCCAAATAAAATGGAATCAAACTGATGGGTCCAGTATTCACTCTAGATAATGGGGATTGCAAAATCTAAAAACAAAAAAGTAAATCCCTCGTAATCCCTCGTAACTTTTTCACAAAAAGGTTTTGAACAAAATTACTTGGCAGGATCGTTTTTATTGACTAACTAATAACTTCTTTGTGAAAATGAGATTTATCCGTCGAGTCATGAATGAGTGAGCGCGCATTAAATCAGGAACGAGGGGGGGGGGGGGGAGGGGCTGCAGCCCCCACTTTTTTTTGCTTAAAACAAAGAAATACATAAGCATAAAATAAAGAAATATATATGAACAGTTCCAATGTAGTCAGCCCCCCCCCCCCCCCCCCCCCCCCCTCCTCTCGTTCAAAACCATTTCGCGGTCCCTGTAAAAGGCAAAATGTTCACTTTTCAAAAGTCGTGTGACTTTTAAAAAGTGACAAGTGAGAAGTGACAATGTTGCCTTTAAGGGTGAGCTCATTCATGCATAACTCTACGGGTCAATCTCCAGATGTTAATTAGTCAATAAGTGTAGAAGCAATCCTGTCGAGTTATTTTGCTTAAACCTTTTCGTTAAAAAGTTGTGCTATTTGATTAGGGGGAATTGTATTTTTGGGTTGTGTTTAGTTGGGACAGTTTTACCTAGAATACATCGTGGAACATTATTAGCTTGTTTTTCTTTTTGCGTACGCAAACGTTGGGACCCCTCCCCCTACCTTAATACGCATACCGTACGCATCGGTGTGAATGCGTACGTACTATGTACATGGCCCCTAAGAACTTGCGATCGATTGGCGTTACTTAAAGCCACACAAAATGTAACAGCGCATAATGATTGTGCACACAAGCGTGTTGGTGCAGCTCGCATTCGAAGTGGTTGTGACAGTAACAATAGGATAGGCACTGCCCAGGGGGCACTGCAGTATAGACGGTCAGTGCAATGCCATAGAAATTGTCAATGGTCAATCAGCGGGATCCGGGATGATACCATTCACCTGTACCTAGTAGAGTTCAGAAGTCACTACCCACGCACGCACTGTACAGTTGTATACAAGCTGCCATGCATCATTGCATTGGAATAATTCTTTTTAAAACTCTGCGCGTGCTATGTATTCACAACGTAGTGTTTATATGCAGCACACACAGTCCCAAACATGCCATTTAGCGTCAACCAATCAAAATCATTACCTTGTTGTTAGGGGCGGAGTCAAGTTTTGGCGCCTCGATCCCCGAACGAACCGAGCGCTCTTTTGGTGAAAACTGAAATGGACATGTCTTAGAAAAACGCTAATATTTTACTTATTATTGCACCAAATTTTTAGCAAATGTTATGAAACTGTAGAGGAAACTCCATTCAATCAAATCAAATCAAATCAAATAATTTTTCTCGTTTCGAGCCCACGCGACTTCTGGTTGAATTTGGCGTGCGCTATCACAATTATTTTATATAAAAAGAAAGTTGACGGCGCTTTTATTAGATCCAGATCAAATTGGATTGAACATGGTAAAAAAAAATACACGCTATTTTTATAATTTAGAAAAAAGAAATCAAAGATTGAAATTAATTACAAAAATATATGATGAAAAAGGACAAAATCAACAGTCAAATAAAGATATTTTAAAAGCAGCTAAAGCGTATTATGAAAAATTGTACACTTCCAAAAACCCTTCACTAACTAATTTTGTCCAAATTTTACCTCAAGATTGTCAGAATGTTAAATTGTCATTAAACTCCAAAGAAAAGTGTGAAGGTTTGTTAACATTAAATGAATGTTTAAATACGCTTAAAACTATGAAGAATAATAAAACACCTGGTACTGATGGGTTTCCTTGTGAATTTTATAAATTCATTTTTAAAGATTTGGGTGTCTTATTATTAAAAACCTTCAATTACTCATTTACTTGTGGTAAAATGTACCTTGATCAAAGAAGAGCCATAATAAATTTAATTCCAAAGAAAAATCAAGACCCCGTATTTTTGAAAAATTGGAGACCCATTTCTGTTTTAAATACCGATTATGAATTATTAGCTAAATGCTTAGCACACAGGCTAAGAAATGTATTATCTAAAATTGTAAGTTGTGACCAGACTGGGTTTATGAAAGGACGTTATATTGGAGAAAATATTCGTTTGACTTTAGATATGATTGATTATACAAATTTGTATGATATCCCCGGTTTTATGGTGCTAGCAGATATAGAAAAGGCATTTGATAAGCTAGAGTGGTCGTATATGTTTCAGGCATTACAATATTTTAATTATGGTGATGATTTTATATCCTGGATAAAACTTTTGTATAATGATATATGTTCTTGTGTTATAAATAATGGTCATGCCTCTGAATTTGTTAACGTTACTTGTGGTGTTCGCCAAGGTTGTCCTTTAAGCCCATTGCTTTTTATTATTTGTAATGAAATAATGAGTATTTGGATTAAGAGTGACAAAAACATTAAAGGAATTGTGATTAATGATACAAATATAAAAATAAGTATGTACGCAAATGACACAACATTTTATGTGAAAGACATTGGCTCTTTGTCTAGATTTATATATATACTTGAAATATTGAAAAGGTATTCAGGGTTAAATATAAATCGTAATAAATCAGAAATTATAGATCTTGGTTATTACAAAGCTAACCCCCCGGACGCGAACTTTAAAGGGTTTAAATATTCTAAAGGTCAATTTTATTTATTAGGCGTGCGTTTTTCAATGAACTCGAATGATTATATGAATACAATTTTGTGCCCAAATTACAAACTTTAAAACGAATTTTGGGAATACGGTCGATGAGAGACTTAAAGGGATAGTTGAGTTTTGGTAGAGAGGGCGGTAGACTACTTATTTTTTTTGTGAGGTAATGAAACTGAGTGTAAAATTTGAAAGAGCATAATATTTAAATAATAAAATCATCTTTGTTTGATCAAAATCGGTTCAGGGACGGCTGAAATATCCATAAATATAACAATTTGTAATAAACCTGTGGCCCCAGGTTTATTAGAGCATTTTGAACCAGCCGTTAATTTTTTTTTTTAAATGCTTCCTCTTTTCAAAAAGTTACAAAATATGTATTTAAATAGTTATTGGTTATTTCTCTATCTAATCACTATTTCAACAAAGCATCACATGCACAATATTTTATTCAAAATGGTTGAAACCGAAGAGTGTTTAGAGAGCGCCCTCTTACGTTTTAACGGCTCTTTTTGAATGATAACATGATCTTTACTACGTCATTTGTAATTTTGTGTTCCTTTCTAGTTATAACTATTAGTTTGTAATGTAATGATGCAGGTTTGGGTTACTAAAATTCAGTTTCACCAAAACTGTACTCTCCTTACAAGAACTCAACTATCCCTTTAACACCAGTGGGTACAATTATTATTGTGAAATCGTTTGCTATTTCCCAACTTATTTTTCTTTTATCAGTATTACCGAAGCCCCCTGATGTATTTATTCATGAAGTTGAATCGATTATATACTCTTTGATTTGGAATCGTAAACCAGATAAGATAAATCCGAAAACAATTATAGCAGATTATAATGAAGGGGGTTTGAAAATGTTCCATTAACCATCAATTATTATAGGACTCAGGATCGCATGGGTAATGAGATTGATAAATGCAGAAAATACAGGCAACTGGAAATGTTTTTATTTTTATTTTATATGATAAGTTTAGGTAATGACTTATTTTGGACTTGTAATTTAAAAAGTAAAGAGCAATTGATAAAAATTGATACCTCATTTATAAAAGAAATTTTAGTAGCCTGGAGTGATTTATCTTTTTCTGAGAACCCAAATGATCATTTTATTCATAATCAAGTAATTTGGAATAATTAATGTATTCAAATAAATGGGAAGGTTGTTTTTAAGCCCGATTAGATAAATAATGGCGAAATAAAATTGTTTCATTTATTAAACAAAGATGGGTCATTTTTGAGTTAGTATGAATTTGTACAAAAATACCATATTCGTTGTAATTTTATGAAGTTGTATTCTATTATATCCGCCATTCCTTTACCATGTAAACACGTTATTAAAAATGCTCCCATTTCAAATACGAATCAGCATGAACATTTAATTAGTACGTTGAAAAAGAAAAATAAAATATGTAAATTCATTCATAAGTTATGCATTGATAAAATAATTCAAGCTCCAATTTCACCAAAAAAATGGAACTCAATTTTGTTGGAACCGATAATGGATTGGAAAGAAATGTACGCTATTCCTTTTAAATATGCATTATCAACAAAATTGCGTTACTTTCAGTTTAAAATATTACATAATATTATTGGGGTAAATACATATTTGAAATTGGTAGGCATATTAGATTCTGATCAATGTGATTTCTGTTTAAATAGTGTTGAATCAATCGCACATTTGTTCTGGGATTGCCCTGTAACACATCAATTTATATTACAATTTCAAGAACACACTTTAAATTACCAAATTAGATTGATTATGAATACATTTATATTCGGGATTTCTGGAGGTAATTTCTGCCACTTGAATTTTGTTATTTTATACGCAAAATATTATATATTCTCTACAAAGTGTAAAAATGATAGATTATCATTTGAATTAGTTAAGAAACAGTCGAAATATTATTACGACCTTGAACAAATAATTTATTTAAAACAAGACAAATTTGTTTTATTTCTTGATAAATGGAGAGATGTACAATTGATTTGAAACTTATTATGATATGTATAATGTATATTACGTTGTTGACATCACATACATTATTTTGTATTTTGTACTTATAATATTTTTGTTAACTTGCTTTGAGAAATTTTGAATAAATTTTATTTGAAAAAAAAAATGAATTAAAAAAAAAATGTCGGGCCAACGTAAAAACGTGACGTTCGGCCCACGTCATTATTGCCGCTGGGCCCTCGTTGGCCCAACCCCCATAAGCCAACGTCGTACAAGTGTTGGGCCAACGTTTTCCTAACCCTTGCCCAACCTTTCAGTTGGCTACTTATGACATCGGGCCAACGTTTAGCCAACCTTGAGCAAACATTGAGCCAACCTTTAGCCGACAATACGAACTCTTAACAAGAAAATGGTTGATAGGCTGCATGGTGTTACAAATTCTACATACATTTACCCTACCGTCATGCAAACACTAATCCTACATCCTTATCCTACACCTAATCCTATATCTATCATTCTATCCTATCCTATCCTATCGTCTTAACAACATACTATGCAATCGACGTAATATACAGTATATATACATATACATACTATGTACATTTGTTAATGGTTAGTAATTGCCGAGAGTAGATTCTAAAATAATCAACACTGTTTTCAATACAAATAATAGCAAAAATAGCCATTTTTCTGTTCACTATATGATCGTTTATAATCGATCATGAACCCCGATATAAATTCTGCGTTGGCCCAACGTCGGCCCACTTAAGACGCATTGGGATCGATTGCAGAACCAACCTTTACCGATCATAAATCACTAATTAATAGGTGTATCAAAGTGAATAAAGAGGGGGCTGTGCGAAGGGGCTTTGCACCCCCAATATTTTGTTGATAAGATTTAATTTAATTGTATTAATTTACCAATTCAGCAAAATCATATAATATACAATATTTCACAATTTCCCGTCATTTATTAAAAAGGACAGACATTGCATTGTATGTTAGTCAAAACTAGCCCTTGAACAACTATAAGCAATACAAGTATATACTGTACATTATATTATCAATAATATTACAACAATCCAAAATGTTCCAAATCCATATCGTGACATTGTAGATTGTAAGTCGCATGGAGGTTCATCTAAAATTACTTCCCCTATGTATGAAATGGACTGTTTCCCTATATCTGTCTTGATTTAATAATAATAATAATAAACGTTTCTTGTATAGCGCATATCACGCCTAGAATAGGGTCTCTATGCGCATAAGAAGGAAGCATGAAAGGATAAGTACAGAGATAGGTAAGAGATGGAAAATAGGAAAGAAGTCTAACACAAGTGACAGTAAAATAATAATAGAATTAAAAATGAATTTATATACGTATATTACTTCAAAAATAAGTGAGTTTTTAAACTAGTCCTGAACTTATCAATGGAGTCTAATTGTTTTATACTTTCAGGGAGAGTGTTCCATAGTGTTGCTGCTGCAAATGCAAATGTACGTGCCCCATAAGATAATGTATTAAATATTGGACAAAGTAAGAGGGACTTACTCTGGGAGCGCAGATTCCTAGCAGGACGATATACTGTTAATAAACTTTTAAGGTATTCGGGGCCCTGACCTTGCAAGGACAAGTATGCTAAAGAAAGAATTTTATATTGAATCCGAAATTTCACAGGGAGCCAATGTAACTCATGCAAGATTGGAGTTACATGCTCATGTTTTTTGGCTCGCACAACCAATCTTGCAGCTGAATTTTGAATTCTTTGCAACTTGCTGATTTGCAGGTCTGGGAGCCCATACAACACACTATTACAATAATCAATTTGTGACATCACGTGTGCATGAACCAATCTCTCGGTGGCCTCTTTTGACAAATATTGCCGAACCGTACCTATCTTATACAAAGCTAGTGAGGCAGATTTACATACATTATTCACATGTGCGTTCATTGCAAGATGTTTATCTAATTGAACGCCCAAGTCTCTCACAGAGTTAGAAGCAGTATTAACAACGGTTTCATCAATAATCACATTATCAATTTGTTGACATTGCCTAAACCTACTAACAAAGTTTTAGCTTTTTTGCATTTTGTTAATCAATTTCCCCGTGAAATATATACCAGTAGTTCAATCTTTTTTCGTAATATTCGTATCTATATTACTACAAATGAAGTACAATCCACTTCATCAATGATATTTTCATTAAAAGGATAGTTGAGTTTTGGTAAAGAGATTTCAGCTTTGGTTAACCTGAGTTTTATAGTAAGGCTGCTAAGGGCCTGGAATCATAACAATTGTGCACAAAATGAAAGAAATGTGAATTTTTCACAGATAGTTCATATTATCATAACGTTTAATTTCCCCCGTGGAATTTTGCTAATTATGACCATAAGGGGTGGGACAGGGTCTTGGAAGAAAGGGGGGTGGAAAGTGCGTAATTACACCATTGTATGGGTATCTAACATGACTTGATTATTTCCTTAATATGTTAATGGGTTAAAAGTGACCTGAAAATCATATTGTCCATTATTATAATATATGATTATTTTATGGGGTAATTGTATGGGGTTAATGAAAAGGAGTGGGCACCCCCCCCCTTCACTTTTCATATGAAGTTTACTTATCGTTTACTTGTTTTTATTCATATTCTAGAAGGGTTAAGAATATATTTTAGCTTTGTTGCCACCATGGCAACATTGGGCAACTCTTTTGAAAGCATTATTAACTAAGTTAGCTAATTTGTATATTTGTGAAAATTATAGTGTCAGGGGTCATTTTTTAGCTAGGAATTGTACAACATTGATAACAAACAAGTATTCTAGGGTATTTTGGGGCAAGGATTTTCTGGTGCTCGTTTCGAAGTGCCATATGGGCAACACCCTGAAATCTAAGATGGCTGCCCCTAATTTGCATATTTATGAATATTAATGATGTTCAGTTGCTACAGCCTCTTATAAATCATAATGGCAGACGATTTTCCTCAATTATGTTCTAAATGCGTGTTAAAGATAATTTAGCTTGGTCGCCACCTCGGCAACCTCTAGCAATTATAGCATAATTAGGTATTCTACCTAATTTGCATATTCCCACAAATCGAGTATATTGGGAACCCACGAAGTAAAAATGACAAGGAATACCACTTTTCCAAGGTTTAAAGGGGCAACAAATCCATCCATGATACTTAGTTTGACGTATCACCTTCGCAAGCCACATAAATCCAAGAGGGTGGCCTTTGTAATTTTGAAGGAAAAATGCTATTTGCCACTTTAATGGCATTAAAAAGATGATTTGCTTACTGTTAGCAAACAACTACATCATGATTCAAGTATTCTAGTTGCTTATTCCAATAATCACAAGTCCAAGCATTATAATATCGATCTAATATAACTGAAATAATATAGTTGTGTACCATAACATGTGTAATTTGGAGAGCAGCCATCTTGGATTTGAGATGGTTGCCATGGTTAAACAGGGCAGTAAGTATCAAAAATTGATTTGTTGCCCCCGAAAACCTTGGAAGAGTGGTATTACTCGTCATTTTTACTGTCCGGGTTCTCAATATACTTGATTTGGGGGAATATGCAAATTGCATAAAATACCTAATTATGCAAATAATATGCATTGCTAGAGGTTGCCATGATGACAACTAATCTTTGATACCTTAAATACATACTTAGAACATAACTGACAAATAATAATCTGGAATTATTGCATATAAGAGGCTGTATCCACTGAAAATCAATAATATTCTTAAATATGCAAATTAGAGGCAGCCATCTTGGATTTTAGGATGTTTCCCATATGGCACTTACAAACGAGAACCAGGAATGGAATTCTTGCCCCAAAATACCCTAGAATACTTGTTTTTATCAATATTATACTATTCCTTGATGGAAAATGACCCTGACCTTATTACACAAATATGCAAATTAGCTAATTAACTTTAAAAGGGTGAGAACAAAGCTAAAATTTCTTCTTAAACCTTCTAGAATACGAATCAATAAAACATGTTAGACTAAAGAACGTCTCCAGGTATAATACACAAGTATAGATCCGTCTACATGACTATTTACTTACTTCAATTACATTGATTGTGCATAGATCATGAGCTTTATAACCTTTAACCCCATGACCCCAACATCTTTAAATCATATCATTGTCACCCCGCGGATGCCGCGAGGCTTAGTGCTACAATCATGTTTAAAACGAAATATAGGAGAAGCGTTAAGAATGATGCCTCAAAGCGGCAAAATAGGGCGGTAACAAGGTCATGACCTCTAAACGTCACTTGAGGTCAAATTGAGCAAACTTCCACGAGGAAAAATAATTTACATATAATAAAGATTTTATGGTAGGACTTTCATGTTTCTTTCAAAAAGTGCACAATTGTTACCCTTAGCTGCCTAACTATTAGTAACTAAAAACTGCATCATTACATTACAAACTAAAAGTTATAACTTACTCCACCATGCTCGAAAGGAATAACACAACAAATTACAAATGACTAAGTAAAAAGCATGTTCCCATTAAAAAAGAGACGTTAAAACTCAAGAGGACGCTCTTTAAGAACATATTGGTTTTAACCTTTACAAATAAAATGTGTTATGTCATGATTTGTTGAAATAGTGATTAGATAGAGAGATAATCAACAATTACTTAAACACATCTTTAATAGTACCTTTTAAAAAAGGAGAAGCAATTTTTTTATTTGTTAGCGGTCGGTTCAAAATTATATTTTGTGTTAATAATAATAATAATAATATAGAGCACTTATAATGCGCCATTACTCTAGAACACTATTCTCAGGCGCAAATAGAAATGAAAAGGAAAGGAAAGGAGAGAGAAATAGAAATATAGTCCCTAATCAAATGCTAATTTAAACAAAATTGTCTTTATACCTATTTTAAAAGACTCAATTGATGTTGCATTTCTGACATTAACTGGCAAAGAATTCCATAATATTGGTGCTGAATACAGAAAGGACTTTTCACCTGCCAACGATTGAACTTTTGGTACTGATAACATATTACACTTCAGGGAGCGAAGATTTCTATTTGGTACGACCATTGAGAGCTTTCCATGTCATAATAAGTATTTTGTACATTATTCTCTCTTTCACAGGTAACCAATGCAGGTCCTTCAAAATAGGAGTTATGTGAGAAAACTTAGGAATACCAGTAAGAATTCGTGCTGCAGCATTCTGAGCCTTCTGTAACTTAGCAAGTTGTTCCCTACAATGTTTAAAATGTTATGTTAATAGATATCTCATCAGGAATTTCTGAACCAATTTTGATCAAATTAAGTTTATTCTGTCATTACAATTGTATGTTCTTTCAAATTTAACACTCCGTTTTTGATTATCTCACACAAATATTGTGTGTAGCGCCCTCTATACCAAAACTCATATCAACTATCCTTTAATACGAATCCTTGATACCAACAAACTATTTTGTTGGTAACGATTTCTATATAAAAAGCATGAATTTGGTGTAATATATTTTCTTTACACCTATATGAAATGCGTCAATATTTGAACTCATTACATTACAATCTATGTGTAAATCCTCTCTAAAAAGTGCGAAACCGGCTAGAATCATCTGCAAACAATCCCAAATGGAAATGATATAGTAGGTTCGGAAATCGTTGGTATAAATGAGAAAAACGCTGGTTCCACTACAGATCATTTTGAAACTCCACATGTAATCAGCCTAATCGAGAAGAAAAAACATCATAAGTTATAGTGATATCGGATAAATACCCCTTGACACGGGCACCGAGTGGGATGTGTCTATGCGAATTTCATGAACTTGCAGGGACAAGTGTTGTTAGTCCTTTGCAAAATGTTTTATTGTTGGCCCAACATCAAATCTTCACGTTGGCCCAACATCAAATCTTCACGTTGGCCCAACATCAAATCTTGATGTTCGCCCGACGTTTGAATGTCCGCTAACCCAACATTGGCCCAACGTCATTTTTTGATGCTGGACCAACATCAAAATTTGACAATGGCCCAATGTCAAATGACCAACGTAGGACCAACATCAAAAACGTAAAAAGAAATGTGATGACATGCATAGATTCCACGTTTGCTCCATGCATTTTATTTAACCTTTACACAAATTCATAAAATCATAATTTTATAAATATTCTATTCCTACACCTATTGCCTAATCCTAACCTATCATCCTATCGTCCTACAAACACAGGTCACAATCGGTATAATATATATACACCTCTTCTTAGCATGTATGTTTTGCAGAGCGTTTAATCTGAAATAATCCACCTTCAAATCATATTCATAACACTATTTACAGGTGGTATTTGTATTCTTATAATATATCCTTATAAATTATATACAGCAGCAAGGACATTCCAAAAATATATATTTAATATAAATAATTACCAAAAATAAAATTTTACATTTTACTTACGATCACTTATGATCGATCATAAATTCCCCGATAGCAATATTTTGTACCTTTGAATTTATTTTTAATTATCAATTGATAATTAAAAATTTGAATCGATTACTAATGTTTGTAATCGTTTAAACGAAATTCAATTCATTCAAGATTCTCAAAGCAAGTTAACAAAAATATTATAAGTACCCAGCTATCCAGCTGACGTCGGACCGATGTCGGCAGGTTGTCGGAAAGATCGCGGTCGGCAAACAGACGTCGCGCCAACATTACGCCAAGGTCGAATTTAAGTTGGAGGTTTTAGAAATTTTAGAAAAGTCGGAAACTGGTTGTAGTTGAATGTCGCACCGATGTCATTAAAGGGATAGTTGATTTTTGGTAGAGAGGGCGCTACACATAATAATTTGTTTGTGAGATAACAAAAAACTGAGTGTAAAATTTGAAAGAGCATAATATTTTAGTGACAGAATAAACTTTATTTGATCAACATCGGATCAGAAACGACTGAAATATCCATACAAGTACACATTTGTATTAAATGTGGGGCCGCACAAATATTAGATAATTTTGAACCAACCGTTACAAATTTTTTTCAATGCTTCCTCTTTTATCAAATTTGTTTTGGAAATAAATTTGTGATCAATCAATAAATAATAAACACAAATACGAACCTCGCAAGCGATTTTCAGAAGAGACGCTTGGTTGGTGAAATCCTTCTCCTGAAATATGAGCTGCTTGTTCTTCAAGCCATGAAAAGCCACTTTGCCGATTTGGTTGAAAGATTTCTTGCACTGCTTTTGAAATGCCCCCAGTGTGGTGCCATCCGTGCATTTTCTGAAATACTGTTCAACCAGGGAGTTGACCATTTCTTCAAAGAACTGAGTGAAGGTTTGCAATGCGCGGATCTTATCTCGTCTGCCTTCGTCCTTCCACATATCACACAACATGCAGCAGAAGATGGGGTATGGCGTCATATTCTCACGAACGACGATGTCATTCTGCACAAAGTCAATTAGACTGTCGGCTGCGGCGCTATCATGTTCAAAATACTTCTGGATAAAGTCATTGACGTCGCTCTTATTGAATCCCTGAACTGTAATTTTGATGTACTTCTTGTTGATACTTTCTGTCGAAGTGATATCACTAGCTCGCCATGGTCTGGTTGTAACGGCAACTGGAACGCGCTTGAATTTTTCCCCTTTCAGTATTTTGATAATGTCGGATGTTTGATCCTCCATGGTACATTTGTACTCGTCCAGTCCGTCAATGAAGAGCACAACTTTTCCCTGATTGTTTAGGATGTAATGGTCCACTTGTCCCTCTAGTAAACGAACTTGATCTGACGCGTAACGACTGGAGATGTCAGTGAAAATATGATCATGGTGATGATTAAACTCATTCTCCCTAAGGCGAATAAGAAGGAGGAGTTCGACATCATGCATGTGCTTCCCAGTCGCCCAGTCGTATGCTAGCTTGGCGAAAAGAGTTGTCTTTCCAACACCTGCTTCGCCTAGAAGGAGAATCCGGGTTTTTAGGTCACTGTCTGTCAACATTCGAACGAGTTCTTCGTACTTCACACGTTTGGCGTTCTCGTTATTTCCCTCTTTGAGCAGAAGGTTGCAGTAAATTTGTTCAAGTCTCTTGTAGTTGAAGGGTGCAGTGTTGATCTCTTCGAATTCTCGACGATAGTATTGTTTCAGTTCATCTCTTAATTTTCCTACAGGATCTTGAACTGTATTCGGCACAAAAAAAAAGAAAAACAACAGTTAGTGTTTCAAAATTGAGCCATATAGTACAGGTTTTGCCCGTGATGCATACGGACCGCTATTCATAAGCCTCAACTCGCCATACGGACCGTTATTCATTTTTTTTTTAAGGGTTCGTTATTCATGAGAATCGCATTTCATAATCAAAGAAAAGGTTGGCTATTGATAATATAACAAGAGATTTGCTATTTATAATATAAGAACAAAGGGTCGCAATTCTCAATACGAACTCAGCGTCGCTATTAATAATGTAAAGGAGCTTCGCTATTTACAAATTTGCATAAATAATAATACAATAATAATATTTTTGATATATAAATATTCATATACATTCAATTCAGGTTTTTTATTCATGAAACCTTTCCAATTCAATTCTTAAGCATGTTAAAAACCGAAGGGGTGAAATGGAGTGAATTGTCGTTATGAAAGGGAGTCGGTGGATACGGAAGGAAATATAAATTTGAGAAAGAAAAACAAACCGAAATAACGATTATTGGCTTAAAACAATAGAAAATATAAACCGAGAGTTTTTTGTTTGTTTTTACAAACGAAGGCAGTCGTAAATAAGATGTATCCCAATTATTTTGTGCTGCCTCCTCCTCCCAACAATCAGTTCGACCACGCTAAACCGCGAGGTTGGGTATATGTAAATACCGACAATATTTATTGTGCAAAAGAGTTTCATTTTCACTTGTTTTATTCTTTCTACCAACAATTCTCACGTCATTTAGAATTATCATGTTCAAAGACAGGAGCTGCAATTACCGGTTCCCATGAAAGCTTTTGTTCATTTGCTTGGAAATTGTATATTGTGTCCTTTTATATCGACAAACGAATGTCTGTTCAATCTCCGTTTATTATATTTTCTCCCCAACATGTCTGCTTACAGTGATGATTTATTTTGTAAAAATCGTCAAAAATTACTTGAAACTTCCCCATTTCCACCTTCAGTTTAGCTCATGGTAATAGAATAATGAAGTTGTGTTAGAATGTTTGAAGTGTATCTTTGATTATGAAGACATCTACTATTTAGTGTGGAACCGTCTATAGACAGTTTGGTAATTTTTGTTTCCATATCGAACTGTTGCGATAAAAGAACACATTCGTCATATGTGCCTCGAGCGATTATGTTGGCTGGTGTCCGTCTAATATCGATGCTGTGATAGGATGCTTGTCGCGAACAAATCACTGCACAGCGTTACACAATGTACTCATCACTAAACTAGCACTAGGCCATGCATGCATTCTTAATGAACACAACAGCAATCCGGCCAGCGCTATAACATAGCCTAGCTCTAAGTATAGTGACTCGGGTATTCTTAATCATGTATACAAGATTTGGCGCGGAAGCGCCGCATTCTTCGATAGTATGCTCGATAGTATCGTTTGATTATCGTACTTTGCTGAACTTTCGGATGCAGAAAGCTCTAATTCAAGCGCTTTGATCATGCCCATCTTTAACCCTAAAAAGGCCGGGCTATTTGATGTCTTCCTACGGCCGGGGTGGGGGGGCATTATCACCCCCCCCCCCCCCCCCCCCTTTAAGATCTCGGCCGCAGAGCGGCCGATCGCCGTGAAAAATTGCACGCATGATAAGTGAAGTGTATAGAATAAAATGGTAATTTTAATTCTTTGAAAAATTCATTAATTTGCATATTTATGGTAATTTATGCATATAAGGTCAAACAATTCATATATTTACCCATAAATCATATATTCTTCATAATTAAACTCTGGTTTTCACTACATATATTCTTTAGAGCATTTGGAATAATAATACGACAAACAATTTTGGAAGAGCCAGGTTCTTCATTATGTTTTCTATTGTTTTTATAATTTCTTATGAATTTCTTTGTTTTTTTTTACTTATGTATTTTATTGTTTTTGTTGTTTATTTTATTTCTTACTATAATTCAACTATTTTGAACCCCAAAACATATATTGTTTACATATACAATGTAAACAAGACCAAATAACCAATGATATACCTCCTTTTACCAAAACTGATATTTCCATATGTTTTGTACACAAATCACGAAATTGAGCGATTTTCGGGCTGACATGCATAGACAAAAGGTCACGTGACTTCGTAACGGTAGGTCCGATTTTCATTTTTTTTTGTTTTAAATCATGCGCAAGACCCAAAAGAAAAAACTCACCAAGCAGCGGCGCGTCATCTTACAACGTTTTGGAGCAATACAAAAAATCGCGGAGGGGGGGGGGGCATTATGGCGCCCCCCACCCCCCCCCCCCCCCCCCCCCCCTCTGGCCATATTAGGGTCAAGGTAACTGTAATCCCTCGTCAAAACTCTGTACATATTAAAGTGGTATTTTAGTTTTGGTTTCAAGAGCACTTCAATATTTTGTTTTTGGCAAAGTAAAAATTTTCAAGAGCACACAATTGTAAAGACAAAGTCAACTTAGTTTAATCAAAACCGGCTCAGCGACGACTGAATTATCCATAACTATTACCATTTGTAATAATAATTTCATGATTTTCAACCAGCCCAGCTAACGCTTATTAAAACAATTACAAAAGAGGTTTTGATCAGTTGTAGATGATCTCTCACTTTAATAATTATTTTCACAAAACATCTCCTGCACATGTTTCAATAAAAAAATAAACTAATGCTTTTTTAAAAAAGGGCCATGATGTCTTTTAAACAAATCTTTGTTAATGATAACAGGCTTTTAACATAGTTGTTTGTTAGTGTGCATACATTTTGATCATGATGGGGTTATGTCTTTTAGTTTGTATATTTTGTTATATTAGCTGGTTATTTGTTTTGGTTACTAAAATTAAGTTTGACAAAAACTGTACTTTCCCTTTCAAACTTTCCCTTATTGGAATATACAGCTTGATAGTTCTATATTGCTGTACCTACTAAGTTTCATAGGTCCTCGATAATAATAATAATAATAATAATAATAATAACAATAATAATAAAAATGTATTTATAACGCGCTTATTT